>PYXC01002283.1:2442500-2640000 GCA_015244755.2 Tenualosa ilisha | reverse complement strand
TGACCCCCTCAAACCACCACTCCCATTTGCACCATTTCCAAGCCCTTCAGCCTGCTATCTCAATGGAAAATCAGGCCAATCTTTTAGCACCAGGACACTGGATGCGAGCTCCTACTAAATGGCCTGCCACTGAGTGATTAAACCAGTCCTGGGAACCCTGGAAAAACAACAAGAAAAAAAAAAGCTAAAAAAAAAAAAAATGTCCCGGCTGGACCAGTACAGGCCAAGGTTACTGAATGGAAGGGCCAGTCTCTGCGTCTATCAGCGAGATTTCACGAACGCCCCTCCTATACACTACACCCCACCCCCAACATACACACACGCACACACACGTACACACACACACACACACACACACACACCTCATTCGCCACCAAACCACTCTACAGAAGAACCTGAACCGCAGTGAAAACATTTGTCGTCCCGTCTGTGGTTCTGCCTCATTCCCGCCACTCCTCAGTGAGTTTCTGCCCCCCCCCCCAAAAAAAAAAGATTAAAGAAAGGCACCACACAGTTAGTTTTTACTGGAAAGGGTGTGTGTGTGGGGGGGGAGTGATGGCAGTGGCAATGGTGCCACTGGGGGGGTGTATGCTGCTACAGCCTGCCTGCTGAGAAGCCAGATAAATCACTGTGACGACGTGAGGAGACGGCTGCTGCTGATGTGCTTGGGGTTTCGCTGGAAATAACTCAAAAAAAAGAAAGAAAAAAAGCATAAAAAACCCACAGTGCATTATTCCACACGATTAAATACCTCGTTCAAGAACACCAAACCCACAGAATAAACACCACTCATCTGAAAACATGGAAGCACCGGCCTACCGTATACTGTTAGTCTCCATTTAAAAAAAGTATTAGTCAAAAATATATTTGGTGGGTTTAGTATGAGCTCCCTGTCTGGAGGTTAGAGCCTGGAGCCTGGCCAGACCTCTCCCTGCCCTGCTCTGCTCTGCTCACCGGGCCGTGCTGAATGATAATAAACTTGGGCATAAACCCACCATGCTGGGACCTCCAGACCTCCATTCGCACACCATTTGCACTGAAATCTATCTCCCATGTGCTGAAATGGAGCGGGCCTCAAAGAGCATTTAACAGCATGTTGCAACGGCGGGTCAGCCAAATCTGTGTTTTCCTCTTTCGTTCCCCTCTTTCAGCTCCCTCTCTCACTTCCCCAGTTTCTCTTTCTCTCTCTCTCTCTCTTTGTGTTTCTCCCTCTTTTCATAGTTATACTTCTCCTTCATGCATATTTTACTTTTTAGCATTCATGCCTCTGTTTCTGGCTCGCCATTTTGCCTGTGAAATCAGTATGTGGGCATAAAGAAGCAGAAGAGTTCTGCAGCTAGTCATTAGACCAAAGCACCCTCTACATCAAGCCATTTGCACTGGCAGCTGAGCCAGGGCAGTGACAATATTGCCTGCTGTTCACGTGCTGGGCGCCTGTTTATGTGATCATGTATTCATCTACTGGTGTGTCTGTCACCATAAGCTTACGCATCAGCAAGCCTGCAAACACACACATGTCCACCCGCGCACACCACACACACACATGCAGTAATGACAAGCCATTTGATGGCCGTCTGTTTGAAATGAAAACATATCCAGTGGCCGAGGTCAGCCATAAGCATAGACAGTAGACATTGCCCCCTGGTGGACAAACGCACTGTTGACTTTAATACTGAATGGATTGTGTTTTTCTGTGTGTGTGTGTGTGTGTGTAGAAAGACAACCCAATAAAATTGAACAGCTGTCATTCTCTGTCTCAGTAACTCGGTGAGTGGTGTGCTACAGCAGGCACAGCTGGTACTCCAGAGTTTGTGTATGTGCGGTTTTGTGCATGTGCATATGTATGTGTGTGTGTTTGTGTGTGTGTGTGTGTGCTGGGAGTAAGAGGTGGTGGTGGGTATCTGCTTCCCGTCCCTGCGAGCAGATGGGCCCTGCTTATTGGGAACAGGGGTGCAGACGTCGCCAGCCCCCATTGAAAGCCCCTCCCCCTCCCCCCGGGGGCCCCAAATGAGAGTTCCCCGAGAGCCAAATTAGCCTCCATTAACTAAGTTACGCCAAAAACGGAACAAGAGGAAGTGGTCGGTATGGGGTCGACGGGTCCACGACCCATCCTTTCATTTGCCTGTCTTTGTCTCGCTGCTCATCATACTATTCAATACCAGTCTGCGACACACGCTCAAACTGGATGAGTGGACAAAGAAAAAAAGAAATCTTCATCAGAAGCAGCCACAGGGCCTACATATCAGCAGGGCTATTACCATAAAGCCCTTTATTGCATTACACTGAATGAATGTGGCACATTTCAAAGCAGTTAGGGGCTTGTTGTTGTTTCATTGTTCTCCTGTAATGTGATGGGCTTTCTTTTTTTCGTATGACTGAGGCGCAGATGTCACGTCCAGGTGACAGGAAAATCACTCACGGGCCTGGGCCTCGGCTCTCCAAAATGTATTCAACACATTTGAATATTCAATGCTCATCAGAGTTCAGTCCCAGTTGCCTCTGATTAGCAAATCTGCCCTTGAATGACCAAAAACAAAATCAGGGTTCATTTCCTGTGATCAAATCTCGGCTGGTCTTGAGGCACATGATCACTGTACAGTTGTTAAGTCAGCAGCGGTGACAGCATGGCCTTTAGCGATGGCAGCCACAGCATCTCTCTGTGGGTTACTAAACACTTAGCAGCGCTGCTACCCAACAGCCTGCAGCTTGCCAAACACAAGTGGATTCACTGGTCGGCTGGCTGTCTGGTGTGAGACCAGGTGTTGCAGTTAGAGGAGAGGAAGAAAGAGGGAGAGAAAGAGAGGAAAGAAGAGAGAGAGAGAGAAAGAAAGAGAGAGATGAGAGAATGGAAAGAGGGGGGTGGGACACTGTTCCACATTACCTCACTGCTCCAGCTGTGCTGTAAACAGTCTCAGCAGAATCAGGCATGTCGTTGCTAGCCAGTAGTGCTGATAGTGCTGTGTGTTTGTGTGTGTGTGTGTGTGTATGTGTGTGTGTTCATAGCTGTACCTCCAAGGGGCACCACCTGTCAATTCACACACAGGAGGTGTAGCTTCTGAATGTCTGCTTGCATCCCTGGGTATAACAATAAGATCTGAAGAATAAGTACAAGATTAATAACATTAACTTTTATGATTACCAATGCAGTCCCTCCAACACATTTAAATATACTGCATCAATATTATTGATGAGTTAAGTTGTATTGAAATAACCATGGAATGGCTTGACTTACCAATCAGGATTTTGCAATTTTGAGCTCAAAAGAAATCAAAGTCCAAACTATGATCAATAATCAATGATCAATAATCTATTCTGGAATATTATTGTTGCCCAGTCCAGGTATTGGAACTGAGTGATGCACTGCTTAGATCTTAATGTTTAGTAAAGAAATTACCTATCTGGAATAAAATGGTAATCCTCAGGGTGTTTAAGCTTATGCAGAAGATCTATTATTTTGCTTGTTTAAAGTTTTAATAAAAATCTGGATACCTTGGAGATTTGTAGAAACATACAAACATAGTGTATGAAAAGCAAAACATGCAGTTGCTAAAACAGTAAGTCATCTAAAAGCTGTGATCCCCGAGGCTCGGTAATCCCAGCCCCAATTGGAAAAGCATATGAGCACCTGAGCAGTTATACATGATTGTTTTGATCAGGAAATGTAAAAATAAATCACATAAACACTGAAACACCCCGTGATGTCAAGTTACAATGCTCGTAGAGAAAACAGATTTGTAAAGCATCCTGAGGGGGCATATTGTGTCTGCTGTTACAGTCAATAGCATCTGACAGAACATTTATCAGACCAAATATCCCCCCTGCCTGCCTGCTTCAGGCCTCATGACTCCTGGAGCTCCAGGCACCAGCATGGACCACCATTCATCTGCTCAGAAAGCATGAAGTCCCGCTGTAATAAAACATTTGGTTGGCAACGACTGTTATGTAGACATCATAAGATGGGAACAAAAATGTATGGCTAAGGTGTGTGTGTGTATGAATATAAGGGGTGTGTGTGTGTAGTTGTGTGTATAAATGTGAGGGCTTTGTATATGTTTGCGTGCACATGAGTTTATGTGTGTGTGTGTGTGTGTGTGTGTGTGCATGTATGGGAGATTTCGTCTAAGCAGGGGAGAAAAACTGCGATTTTATCTTGTTTGTCTTTCTGTCTCTGAGGTCTTGTACATTTCAGTAACTGTGCTTTTCTGAAACATAAACAGTGAAAAGAAAGCAGAGATGTGATATGTGTGAATGTGCAGTGAGCAGTTCTGTGTGGATTAAGATCTTATCATCTATTTGTCTTACGATCTCAGTGACATTCTATTTTGTTATAATCATAAAAAGATTAAAAAGTTTGATGAAAATTAAAAAGAAATACAAGACAGGCCATGTGGGCACGGAGACAGGGGAGGTCAAAGGTCATGAGGGAAAAATAAACACCAGAGCCAGCATGAACATGTGTGTGGTGGCTTAAAAAAAAAAAAAACACGAGAAAACAAATGTCAACGCCAAAATGAAAAAAGCCACAACATCCAAGTGAAAACATTTTGCTGAAATAACAGATAGAAAAGATAATAAATTGCCCTCAGGCTCCACCATTTCCATTCAGCCCAAGTTGCCTTTCTGGTTGGACTGAAGGCAACTGAGTTGGATTGCACAGGTGCACCACGATTGGGTTAATCTTGTGGGAGGAGCCAGGTATGGTTTGGATCAATTAAGGAAGAGGACCCTGCACCAACTCTCTCTTCTAAAACTGATCATGGCTATGCAGAGTTTTCCCACTGCATGCGTGGTGTTTGTTTCTTTTGGGCTGGTTTGTGACGGGCAGCAGTGGAACATGCCTCTACTGCTTCGGGAACTCAACAATGAGCCTCCCATACTGTCAGAGCTGGGCCAAGTCATGTTAGAGACTAAGCAGCTAGAAGGCAATGGACTCACTCAGAACATCTCTTTAGTTTCACTTGAGCCACAGAGGCTTGGTCCAGGTCTGGTCCGATCTGCCAAACCAGAGCAATTTCAACCCACAGGATATTTACCAGTTCTGCTCCAGCCTGAACCAGCCGCTCAAGGCTCAAACACACTGGAACTTAAGAAACCAGCTCTTGCGCAAGGACTTATCAGAAATACAGAGGAATTATCAGAAATACACAAATTGGGTCAGCCCAGAGAACATTCTAAGCCCCAGAGGCCAGTCATAGAGTCTCCACTTGGATCTGAGAAAAGACAGATGCTGGAAACTAATCAACGGCATCATTCACATGGTTTCAGGGACCCTTTACAAGGCCCTAACTTGACAGTAGTAACCGGGGGGTCTGAGACTGACCTAAGCTTTGAGCATCCGGAGCCTGAACGACCTCAGACTGTTGTGGTGGAGTGCAGGGAGTCATCAGTTCATGTTCAAGTGCACAGAGACCTTCTTGGGAACGGCCAGCTCATCAAACCAGCTGACCTCACGTTGGGAGGCTGTCAGGCAGCGGGCTACAACAATCGGACTCAAATCCTGGTCTTTGAGTCAGCGCTTGAGGGATGCAGCAGTAAAGTCACGGTAGGATGTATCTGATCCAAATAACTGAGAATGACGTGTTCCGTTATAGACTATTGTAATGAGTGAATGAATGACTATATTGACAGATAACTGAGGATGGCCTCATTTATGCCTTCAGTCTGCAATACAATCCAAGTCCACTGCTGGGCACTTCTATTGTCAGAACCAATGGGACTGCAGCTGCTGTACAGTGTGTCTATCCCAGGTAAAAGAAAATGTTTTGTAACATCAAACTTTTAGTCATGGAACAGTTGAAATACTTAGCTGTTTTCAATTTATGTCATTGGCCCTGAAACACAATCATTTGTATTGTAGTACATGTAATGCATATAAGCAATATACTGTAAGTAAAAGTTGAGTACATGTACAACGTCTGCAGACAAACACTAAAACCTGTGTGAACTGCACCTGCAGGAAACACAATGTAAGCAGCAACAGTGCTTTGATGCGCACGTGGACGCCTCATGCTTCCAACAAAGAGACAGAGGAGGTTTTGATCTTCTCCCTTCATCTAATGTCTGGTATGGAAAGTAGTTGATTCCTCGTTCTGATTTTTAGATGCAGCCACTGATCATAGTATTTTGTGATTTTTATAAGTTTGGTGTATTTTTTGTTCTGTACATTTATATACAAGCATTTTTGACATCACATTCATGAAGATGCAACCAGCAATGCATTCTGGGTTGAAAACGGAAAAAAAACATTGGGATGCGAATATGAAAGGGCTTCCAATTCCAGAACACCTTGAAGTGTGGTAATGTCAAATCTGCCTATTGGTTGAGGACACTTGTAAAATGTTCACCATAAAATGTTCTCTGCAGATGATTGGCAGTCAGAGAGGCCCTCCAGCATCTACTTTCTGGGTGATGTCATGAACGTGGAAGCATCTGTTCTGCAGAGTCACCATGGGGCTCTTCGGGTGTTTGCAGACAGCTGCGTAGCCACTGCGGGCCCTGACATAGACGCCCTCCCAAGATACTCATTCATAGAGAACTATGGGTCTGTATAAGGATGGCTGGCCCTCCTCCAAAACTGCTATAGAAAGGATATCCATCAACTGTGAAGCTGATATATATGATATTCCTTTCTTCAGATGCTTTACTGATGCCCAGGAGACAAGATCTAAATCTCAGTACTTCCCACGGGTTCAGGACAACAAGCTACAGTTTCAGCTGAGAACCTTTAGGTTCCATCAGCAGGATACAAATTCTGTAAGCCAATACTGTGGGCAACAAGAAATGTCTACAGGATATAAGGTGTTTTTTTTTTTTTTTTTTTTTTTTTTTTTTTTAATGGTGTTTCACCTCAGAGCTTGTGCTTGGTTGATCATGATGCTAAATTGTGAATTGTTTAACAGCTAAATGGACCATGAAAATAGTTATTCACACTCTTGTTGTTCACACACCTGACCACATACCAACTCCTGTTGTCAGACAGACTTCTGAGAGACCATTTCCTCTCAATCTCAGCCAGCAAGGAAATTCCATTTGCTGGAAAACAGAGGTTTAGAATCAGTAACTAAAGAACCTGTTCTTGATATCTAAAATCAAGGAAACAAATAACCATGTGTGCAAACTTGGGTAATACATAGCCTGTTTCTTTCTTTTTTTGACTCCAGATCTACATTACCTGTCATCTCAAGGCAGCCTCTTCCTCAATACCAACAGACTCTGCACACAAAGGATGTTCATTTTCAGCTGCAAGGAATAGGTTTGCCTCACATCCTACAGATTAGCTTAACTGCTGGGTTTTTGTCTACCCACATAACCCTGACGTCTATCCCCTTGCAGCTGGCTATCTGCTGATGGCAGGGATGTGGTGTGTGACTGCTGTGACTCGAACTGTGCCGCGAGAAAAGGCAGAAGCCTCACCTCTGATGGTATCATATCCTGGTCATCCTATTGTTATTGTTGTGCTAGCAACCATTGGACAAACAGAGTGTTTGTCTAAATCCAGTTGGCTTTCCTAAGGACTGTCAGTACCCGCTATGACCTTGCACAACAATTCCCCCTCTTAACCTGCAGGTTTAAGGTTTCAAGGCAAAGCTTCCATAGGTCCTATCACTGTCCAAGATGGACCTGTACAGGAGACGCTAGAAGCATCGCCTGAAATCGAGGAATTGCTAAGTAAGATTACACACACATACACATTGAAAGCATTTTTTAAAAGTTCTGGCTATGCTGAATGCAGATTTGATTGTTTGATTGATTGAGCATGTGATGCATCGCCCATTTCAGCCTCATGAGTAGCTTTGTATTGAAAGTCGATGCGTGTACTTGGCCTGTTGAAATGGTACCATTGAAGTGTCTAAAATGATTGCAACCATGCTTTGTCTAGATTTTTCCATTGAAGAGATGGTTTTGGGTGGCATTATTGCAGCAGTTGTGCTTGTATGCCTAATGACTCTCGGATCCATTTTGTACCAAAGACTTAAATCCACAGTACTGTCATGTGTCAACACCTAATAAAAAAATTCAATCACCTACATTGGGTGGCTAGGCTAAGTCATTGTTCTTCCATGCTACTTTACATCATTACAGTGCTCGCTCGTCACTACAGTCTCGTCTTTTCATACGGTTAAGGGGCACAAACATTAAAAAAAAAAAGAAAATCTTTTACATGTAATGGGGTTCGACATGGCTATTACATCCATACGGTTGGATGAGCTTCATGCTAAATGGTGTAGACTGCTTATAAGACCATCTGTAATTCATCTTGCTGGTGAAAGAGGAGACCCAGACAGACCAGGCTTCCCAGCAGCAGCAGGAGACTTGATTGGAAATATGGAACAGCCACCTGCCTTGAAGCACAGTTTTCACTGCCCATGAACTCTAAAGCTGTAAATGAAGAGCTTCCCTCAACTATAAAGGGATGATGGAGAAAAAAAAAAGTCATAAATAAAAACACATTTTACTGCTTGTAGCGAGGCTCCGGGCCATAACAGATAGTGCCTCCTCTGTGATATCAGGGGCATGACGAGGCGAGGCACATGAAGCAGGGAAGAAAAATAGATGTAATTAAAAAAGCCATAAAAACGACACCGGCAGTGCTTCATTCATGGAGAGTGCGACACTGCTGTTTAATAGGCTGGATGCTCCCAGCTGCAGCAACAACCCCCCCCCATCCTCCTCCCCACAACCCTTTCCAACCAGCAACCTGCTGGGGTCACAAAACACATGTTTAATGGTGCAACAGTGTTCCACCACGTGGCAATATCGACACCCCTCTTGAATTTAAAATCAAAAGGTTCAACTGCCTCGCTTTCTTTTCTTTCTTTCTTTCTTTCTTTCTTTTTTTCTTCTTTTTCTTTCAGACTGAGATGGAGAGCAAGCTTAATTGAAGAAAACAGTGGAGAGGTCAAGGTCTCAAAGAGTTTTTTTTGGATGTGAAACTAGCGCCACGTTATATGACCACCGTATATGTCATTATATACATGAATCCGATGAAAATGAATCTTTCTTACATGTGTGTTGAATTGTTTATTCAGGCTCCACAACAGCACTAAAGTATACTTGTATGCTTTTACTACATTTAGATATAATGTATAAATTATAAAATGTCAATAAAAAAAATTGAGCTATAATGCCAGTCTGCTAATATCTCAGCTTTATGAATGTTGATAATGTATACAGCAAACATTCATTCAGTGAATATGGATTTAACTGATATGGATTTAACTGACTAATATGCCTATTAGTTTTCTATATTAGAACATTTCAGTGGCCACTATTATCATATCATGTACATATAGTGTACATGTCTGAAGTACATATGCAGATGGTGATAGTATTCATACAGTATTAATAATAATCAAGATGGAAATGGTGGGAAAACAAGGAGGCTTGGTTGGTGCTAGATATGCCCCTGCTTGCATTTCACATCGGGTACTTGTTTGTCTCTGGGCACGGAAAACACAGTATGCAGTGATGGTTCAAAAAAAAAGCAGGGCTTGTTTTGCTGTGTATTTAGCAAACCCAAGAATGCCGCCATACGTGTTCTATGCAGAATGGCTATCAGGCATTTCTATCTTGGAAGTGAAGGAATTGTTTGAATTGGCTAAAGGTTGAGAGGGGAGAGAGAAACACAAGTGGTGATCTGAGTTGAGATTCATGCTTTGTTTTCTCTGGCTGAAATAACACCTGAAAGAAAGACAATAAACAAACCTGGGGGGGGGGGCGATGTATAATTCAACACGGCGACTCGGAACTGCAACAAAAACACCTTCTCACCCATATCACTTTCCCCCCACATGTTCCTGCATCCCTCACTCTCTCCCACATTTACAGACCCAAGCTCTGAATAAATATATGCTTTACTTTCAGATTTCACCATGGTTCTGGTCTCCACATCCCTGCAAATGCACTTGGACCAGACCTCAGCCGAACTTTTCTTACCAAAGTTTCTAAAACAAACTGGGAAAAACAAAATTGTATGCATGAAAATTGTTCTCAAAGATTTTTGCACATGTCAATCATATTATATTCATAGCAAAGGTGAGAGTTCCTGTCTATTGTTACTGACCACTTGAAACAATATAGCCATCCTCCATCTCATGATTCAAGGTAATGCAAAAGCTTGGATGTAATACCAAGAGGGGCCGTGATTTGCCTCCCTCCACAATAAACTTCAAAGCTTGTCAGGCGGAGGAGGACATATGAGATCAAGGCTCGCCCTCAGACAGACGGTTGCAATTTTGCCAAGTGCTCTCGGAGCCAGTCATGGCAACAACGGTTAAGAGGCCAGGCCTTCGAGCCACGGATACTTCCTCTCCCCTATTTCAAGGCTGTCCGTTTGATGTGCGGTGAAGTACCCTAAATCTCCATCCCGCCTAATCCCAAACTCCAGCTCTAGAAAGGGGATTGAGTGGCACTTTATATTTCCTGCTTCTTATGTCAGAGTGAGGAGGTTGTCTGTGAGTGTGTGTGTCGCGGGGTGGGGGGGGGTCTGGGGGGGTAAAACAAGAATGCTTCGCAGTAAAATTGAACTCGCAAATTGACATAGGTCTGCTTTTGTCGAGTGACTATATATATTACTCCTCTTTCAAGTTTGTGAGCATCTGTTGCTGTTATGGCTTTCGTCATCACAGGAGGAAGCAGCGGCCTTGGGAGACTAAATGCACCCTGTCAAAGATGGAGACGACTCCTGTCAGAAGTCCTAATTGCCCCCTTAATTAAGATCCTAGCTCAACAAAAAAAAGCTTGATAATAGAGGAAGTGATTTAATTACTCTAGTCATCCAGCCCTTGGTTCCAGACACTCAGGAAACAATTAAATCCCTCTTAACCTCTGTAATGGCTTTCAGAGAGTCTGGACCAGTCTGATTTATTCTATTAATAACACATAGATTATGAGTGATCGCCAACCAGTCTCACTGAGGCGAAAATATGTTAATGGGTTTAGGAAATGATGCCCCTTACAATTTGCTTAGAGAGAAAGAAAACAATATAATACAATATGGACATGTTAATGCTGACAGGACTGATCTCATTAGTTTGTCATCTAGCCATCTGATGCTTTGGGGAATTGATAGTGCCAGTTTTTATCATACGCTTTTTCATGAAGTTGAAATAATAAAAATGGCAAATGATACATCAATGAAGAGTATCAATGAAAATTCAATAAGGTTGTTCTGTGTGAGAAAGGGATTTCTTCTTTGCTTGCGTGTCTGCCTATCAGTCTTTCCACTGGTTTAGTGTCTGGTCACTTCCTGATTGAAGGGCCCAATTCTTCCTGAGGGACACAGGAAGAGGCATGGAGACTGACTCCTGACCTAGAAAACAAGAGCCATTGATCACCTCATGCAGAGCACACACACACACACGGACCACATAGTGGACACACACACACACACTCACACACATTATACTGACAATAGCTGGCACAGATGCTTACACATACATGGACACACACAAACACACACTGCCGCATGCTCAGACACACAAGCCTCACACTGGTTAAGAAATAATTAAAGCACACTGTACCTCTATAACCTAAGAACAACTTTGAAGCTCTGTATTTAAAGAATTATATTATAAAATCCTGAAATTGCTTGTAATCACAACTATACCATAAGAAAATTAATTTCACCCAACTCACCACTGCAAAAACAACATAAACATTAAATATGTGCCAACATACACTGGTCCAAAGGTACAGATACTGTTGTACAGATGTTTTCCTGATTCCCAGGTTTTCGTTACAGGCCAAGTCAACAATGGGACTGCTCTGAAGTCAGTTATCTAAATGAAAAAGATGCCTTACAAATAAACCATGGACCCTAGGAACTGTGTACACAGTGATGGTTGACATAGATACCATGCAATGTTTATTGTAGGCTTTTCTTTCGTTTTCCCTTTCTTGCTCTTCCACATAAAATGATTTTGGTTTTTGGTTTCCAAGTAAACCTGGCATCGTGCCTGCGGAGCTGGTTTAGCAGGAGTTTCAATAGGATTACAAAAGAAGTGTCAGCGCTGTGCTGAATGCAGCCCTAGCAGGCTTTAGACATCAAACTAGGGTTTGCAAACTATTTACACTGACCCATTCTGGTTGCTGGGTGCAAAATCAACTCAGATGCAAGAGGCTGATGCTCTTGCAAGCATTAAATTTGCAAATCTAGTGTTTCGTTTTTAACAAGATGAATGCACCACAAATTACTAGTTAATCCCATTTAATAGATAGGGAACATAAAAGTATTTGCTTAATATATGTTGTGGGACCTCTATATAATGTGTGCATTTGCTAATCATTGTGTGTGTGTATGTGTGTGTTTTGGGGATGGGGGTCAAAATTAGCACCCTAACTTGGAAACAGGATCTGGGAAATGTAGGTCTCTGTGTCCCATAGGGGCCCCAAAATGTGTCTGTGCCCCACATTAATGTTTGCTTTCAGACGTGTGTTTGTCCACGTCCTGTGAAGCTTGACCCGAAATCCTGACTGGCATGTTGACGCCACATCAGCACAACATTAAAATGCATTCATCTTTGTACTAATGCTGCAAAAAAGCACTGCCTGAAAAAATAAAGGCTACGCTTGCATCGAAAACGCCACCAGACAAGTGCTCCCCCTGGACTCGTGAGCAGTGAAAGCTGTCAGCACCTTTCTTTCATTCCACTGTGCAGCAATGCTGAGGCCCATATGGGATTTATGATATCCTGGTCTATCAAGTGTGATCATATCCAGGTTTTTGAGCATAGCTCAAATGAAGTGAGACTGTTTTGGGGTTAAATCTACAGAGAGAAGAGAGCCTTCCTGTCTTATCTGTCACCAGCCTATAAAACAGGCTTCCTGTCCACTTCAGGTAGGAAAACAGGATCTAGGGTCCCCCTAATTACGAAAGCCTAACCTACTACTGTACAAATCTATCAACTTATTCTCACAATCTCTTGAGTGAAATTCAGCAAAATTACTTTTAGTTTTCCATGGTTGAGAAAATGACCCAACACACCCACAACAAAAACACAGCCGTGTGCTTTGGCTAAATGTAGCTTTCATTACAGCCCCGGCTTGCAAAGTATGCCAGTGTTCATGTCTGGTTCCACCTCCAAAACGTGCACGCCACTGTCAAGCAGATCAATACTGCCCTCTGCAGTTTTAAATAGAAACGAACAGGCAGGCAACTACGCATCAATTGAAATCTGCAACATGACTTAATTCGCGGACTCAATTTAATGAAAGAATCTCTGTCACTAGAGATTCAAATCAGATTCAAGTGTGTCACATTGGCAGTTATTTATATTTAATCAACTGTGAAATTGTTCACGAAAAGTAGGCGTTGTCAACGTAGGTTTACACATAGATATATAGTAACATCTATGGGGTTTACAGGATGATATCCTGCGTTAATTACGCAACGTAGTAAATTGTTGTCGTCATAAAGGCTTTAAAGTTTTATTATGCGCATGATCTAATCGTCAGCCTGGGCTCTGACCAAAACGTTTCAGCTGACGCTGTCTTGTAAAACTGTCAGGCCTAGAGGGGGTTCGGTCGGGGGTACTGACATGTTTGGCTGGCTCGTGGCTATTTTCAACTGGCTGGAAACCATGTTTAATATTTTTAACATCTTTGCCCCAGAGCCCCCTCCACCGTCCGAAATGGATATTGTCTTACAGGCCCTGGGAAGCCATATGGGAACTTTAATTTCTCTACTTATGTACATTATTTTGCTCATTGGTACAAATTATTTCCCGGTGTTTGTAGAGGTAAGATAACTCTGTCAATAGAAAATAAATTTCAGCCCTAACTATCGAATGTTCTTAGATTAATGTAATAATAGGTTTTAAAATATGTTAATGTACTATCTGTTATTCTTATCTTTGCAGGATGACACCCTTGATGAAATGATTTTGTAAGTATTTATTGTTAGAACACAGACAAATAATTAAATGCTTGCTACTAAGGATAATTAATTATTCAGTATTAAGTTGTTAATATGGAATGCATTAATTTATACATGCAGAGATCTCTTCAAGAAATGGGCTGAATGCAACTCTGTGGAGAGCAGTGAATGCACCCTCAGACTCACCCTTTGTCACCTGAGTCGACTAGAGAATTTACTGGAGACTGGCTACACCCCTGAGGATTTATTAGCCATCACCTGTGCAGATTCTTACCATGAGCAGGAAGCCTCCTCTGGCGATACCAAAGGCACCGAGAATGGATATCTGAGCATCATCTCTACAAATCAAGACTCAGGTGAACTGAAGATCTCATTTTGGACACAGCCGCTACCTTTGGATTGCCTGCCATGCAGTGAGCCCAAGGGCGACATGGATCCCTTGGCAGTATCTACTGATGACAAGATCGACCAGGAGCGAGGACCCCAGACAGTCAGCCTGCCACTCTGTGAGAGTAATGTTAAAAAAAGTGTTGCACACAAGCACTGGAGACTGGCCTTCTTGATGATCCAAATAGTGAGGGCACTGGCAACCAGCATACCAGCAAAGCTCAAACCACCCACACCAGCTTCTCCCCAAGCCAAGACCAAGGCAGTGAGAACAGTCTCCAGGCTCCCTCACTTCCTCACTCAGTCAAAGAGCAAGGATGTCGTGGACTCCAACACTAAACCCATCCTGATGTTCTACCAGGCCACCTTCAGACCACCCTTTGTCAATGAAATGGTCTGGCAGAAGCTGGAGGCTCATGTGCGCCGAAAGACGAGCCAGCGCCTTTGGGGCTTTCCTTATTTGGTCATCAAGTATGTGGGGAACCATGTAGCACAGTTGCCCGCTGGCAATGGCAGGCCCGTGCGGAATGCTGTAAAGTCTTGGATCCCCGAGGCACAAACTGGCCTGTGCTTGAGGAGGATATGTGAAATATCAGAAAGGCTACAGAACTTGTCAAAGCCTGACAGGAAGGAGCAGGTCACTCTAGATTGTAACAAACAGCTTGCAGAGCATCCCGAGATCCTGAGACCTGGCAATGGAACCGCTGTTCTAGATGGCGAGTCGGTGGAAGCAACGTCATTCAAGAGGAGACTTGAAAGCAAACTCAGGAGAAAGTTCTTGGAGGTGAAACTCTCCAGAATTCCAGGAAAGGTGCTTCAGTCGCACCATGCTGTACCCTATGTTGCTAAAAAGGAAAAGGCCCATCCAGCTTGGACACAGCAGAGGCCTCCCTGCAAGCAAAGACAGAGAATCCCTCTCTTGAGCACAGAAACACTGCCATTCATGTGCAAGGAAGACCTGAGCCGCATAGAACACAACCTGAAGCTTAAGCACTACGAACATGAGCAAGGGACACCAACACTTTACACCCTCTCTCTACAGAAAATGATGAGAGTAAACTAGATAAATATTACTGCAACTAAATAAACATTTGCATTGAAGCACATCTGAGAACATGACTCACTAAATAGTTTTAATTTTGAATTTTTATAGGCATGTATTTTAGGTCAATCAAGGTATGTTGTGGATAAGCGCTATGTATTGTAGAATTACAACGATTCTATCGTAGGTCTGCAGAAGGTGCAGCAAGGCCAGAACCCTCCACAACGAAGTGGAACACACTGTGTAATATTTTTCTTCCTTTCAAAAAGCGAGAAAGCACGGTGGCTGCGAGATGCCATGGGCATTTGTGCCAGGCACAATTCCAGGCTACTGCCCTAAGGCAGCTGCATACAGTTGAATGAGGAGGAGCTGTGACAACAACTGTCTTTCTGAGTTTTACAGCTTATTATTTCCAGTAGTCTATCTTATACTACGCTACTTATTGGCAGGATCTCACAAAACTTTTTGTTTTGATATGCTGTAGATGTCACGGGTGTAGTCTACGTGATACGCGGGTAGCCTATAGCCTACGCCGTAACCACCTGAAAAGATCGGTTTGCGTATATCCAGTAAAACATAGGCTAGGCAAAGATACCTATCAACAATCCAATCACTCAACAAACGTTACTTAATGGACCCAAAGGGCAATTCGGGTGTCAACAACTTCTGAAATCATCCAATCACTCATCAAGAAATCAACGTCACCTACAACATGTTGTAGGCTGTTTTGGATGAGTTTAGGCGTTCACTGTGGATAGGCTATTTTTTAACTGACATGCATGAAACTTGCGTGCGCTCTGTTTATACAGAGGACTGATTTTGCGTCTCCATAGGGCGAGAATACCACGGCTACGTTGCGCTAATATGCTATAGGTTGCATTTATCGGAGAATGCCAAGAAGACTGTGATTAAAATGAATGTTAAATCAGTACTGAGTAATTTCCCCTAGATGGCGCTACCTCTCTGATGCATTGATTAAGCTACAGTAGAAAAATAGCTAGAATGAGAAGTTGAGCTATGAGAAGAAGTTGTGTGCAGTGGGCTATAAACGGCGTTAAGCCAAACACTTCTAAAGTGTGGTTATCACTGAGTTCAGTGTATCACAAAGACAAAAAGTAGCGATTTAATCTGCAGCCCTCCGTAAGGCATAGGCGTGTGACCATGCACGGCGTGTCTTTTGCGTGCAGTTTCATGCGCAATGTTAGCTCTTAATTGAGAGGACCCCCCTGACTGGGATTTTAAGTTTATAATTATATGATGATTCCGTTAGGTGACGTTGATTTCTTCATGAGTGATTGGATGGGTTCAGAAGTTGTTGACACGCGAATTCCCCTTGGGGTCCATTCCGTAACGTTTGTTGAGTGATTGGATGCTTTCAGAGATTGTTGATTGGTATTTTTGCCTAGCCTATGTTTTCCTGGATATACGCAAACCCATGATCTTTTCAGGTGGTTATGGCGTAGGCTACTGGCTACCCGCGTATCACGTACTGGAAATAATAAACTAAACCACAGAAAGACAGTTGTTGTCCCAATTCCTCCTCATTCAACTGAATGCCTAGAAAGGTGGCCGTTGTTCCATAAACCTAAAAAAGAAAAATAAATCTTTTGAAAATCTCGCAGCCACCGTAAGAAAAGCCTCCTGAAAATTACGACGCAACTAGAGCGCCGCAGCACATAGAATACGTTTCCTTTAGCATCGTCTGCCCGCTGTGTCAACGTTCATTTGCAAGGATTTATGTAACACTTGTTGCACCTGGGGTGCATTGCCATCTTAATATGTAGTATGCGTAATTGTGGGTAATCCATTAGGGCCGAATTCGCAATCTGACGTGTGTGAGCTAGACATTTCTTTAAGATTGCTATATGACACAGGTAGTACTATTGACACACCCACACCCATAATTACGAACGAAACTGCTGTGTAAGAATAATATAATTTGGATAAGACTAACATAATAACCATTTCATACACAAACTTACTTTGCGTTGCTCTAACTCAAACTGTGCAATGAGTATGCGATTGGCCAAAACGAGATTAGAATAAAAAATTCTCCGTTTAAACTCAGAATGTTCAGATAATTATGCGCGCTGTATCGCCGCTTCTTGCGTCATAAAGGTCGTCACTTAAGGTAGAGAAAGTGTGTTTCCACGAGGCATTAGAGAGATTTTCTTTTCAGGACCATAATCACTTTTATGGTTCAGCTCTATTTCTGAATAATGTTTGACCAATCTGACCACCATTTAGGGTGGATACTCGGAAATGTTAAACGTAAATTTTAGATATCGTATCCCCAAACTCGTAAAGCCATTCCGTGAATATGTTCCCGAGGAGAGGTCCGGATTAATCCCGTATGATACTGTACATTTAGCGGCAGCCATTCTTCTCTGCGGTATACTCTGGAAACTCGTAAGATCGTGGGTAAGAAAAACAAGATTTGACCTGCCTCATAAATTCAAGTTGATTCTAGTTTCAAATAGATGCTCAATATCTGTTATTTTCCCCTCACAGGACGCACCAGAGCCCTCAGGTGAATTCTATGTACCAGCAGCCAAACCACTTTTTACTCCTAATCCAATATGATGGGTTTTTTATTATAGTTATATGTTATTCTTTCTGTATCCAGGCAGCATAGACATGATGGCAGTACCAGTAGCATGGATCACGTTCTCACTGTCTACAACAGAATTGTATGCCAGTTGGAAATGTATGACGTGCAACTCCAACAGTGCGGCCTACGAGACTCGTGTTCTGATTTTTCCTCATCATGTAACGAGACATCCTTGTTGGCATCCAGCAGTCAATCCATCTCGAAGAGCAGTGGTAAGTGTAGACACTGTGTCCACTCAAGAAGTCGGAAAACAAAACCTCAGCAGCTTCACAGACAAGGAAGTAGGACAAGCTTTTGCGAAGACGGTCCCTACCAGGTTCCAAAAGAATTAGGGATTTCAACCATTCTGTTGCCCTTGGAGCATCTACCATGTAGTCAGCCAAGTCCCTCACAAGAGAGGCCAGTTTCTTTCAACTCCAAAATGACATCTTCAGGTGCAGCATCCATCAAAGATGAGAAGACTGACCTCTTGGCAGTTCCCTGTGCAACATGTAAAACGGAGACTGTAGCCAGGCGAGCCACTTCAACATCCTCTGAACTGAAAATCCAAAGAAAATCTCCCTACAAGCGCTGGCAATTTGCCATTTTGGTTGTCCGGATAGTGAGGATGCTGCTTCCCCCAAGGCTAAGACATGCACAGAAAGCATCCACAGTGAAGGCCTCAACAAAAGGAAATGGCCTAGACACATCCTTCATTCTTCCATCTGCTATTCCTCCACTGACCACCAAGCCACTCGTTGAAATGACCAAAGCTTCTTTAAACTCCCAAGTGTTCTTACAGAAACTGGAACTCCACATGCGTCGTAAGCTGAGTGAACAACTCTGGGGTTTTCCCAAGCAGGTTGTCAAGTATGTTGGTGAGCACATTGTCCAACAGCGTTTGTCCGGGAACACAGGTGACCCCAGAACTGAGGGTAAATTCAAACCCAGTGGGGAGCAGCCTGGTCACTACCTGAAGAACTTACAGAACAAGTATCTCCTGGCCCTCGAAGAACTGAATTTGCCCAAACCCAAGCCCATCTTTCAACTGGTAGAACAACCGGAGATCCTCAATAACCCTGGGGCTCCACGCAATGCTCAACAGGATGATCACCTACGAGATATCATGGATACAAAAAGTCTGAGTAACCTGGGTATGAAACAAAAGGCAGAACAAGGCATGAAGCCACTGGAAGAGCACACGAGGAAGAGACGTAGGCTGGCCAACCGTCACACTTTCCACAGCTCAAATCGTCTCTTTCAGCTCATGACCATCTCCGCCATTGTGTCCACACAGACTCCTCAGGCAGACTCTTTGACGATTGGACCCCCTCTCAAAGGAAGACAAGCTGTAACATTCATAAACAAGCCTAGCCTGAACCAGATTGAGCAGAACTTGATCCTGAAATACGATACGCACCTGCAGGGGATACAGACTCCCTACAGCCTCTCTCTGGAGAAGCTGGCCACTGCCTCAACTCAAGATCACTCAAGCAAAGCTCATCTGATGGAGAAAGAGGGACGAACATCTGCTTCATGGTTCTTAAGCACACCGCCCTGAAAGAGCGCTTTTAGACCAAGCCATAGCATAGTTTCATGTTTTCAAAAAAGAGTTAGTGCATGAACATTAAGTACCCATATATTTTTTAAACATAATAGAAGTTACAAGTTATCTTCTATTACATTGTAGAAGATAGGCTTCTCTGTTTTCCCCTCCAAAAATCAATATACTAACAAATTTACTTTGAAAAATAAAAATATAAAATACATCGAGTAACTGTTTTAAATTCATTTTGTAAACTGAATAAGTAAACAAATAAATATACATAAATCATAACAAGGTTATAAGCCGCTCCCCCCTAAAAAAAAAACCTTTCTGCAGATTTACCAACTCAGGAAAAAAAAACACCACCACCACCATATTGGTTTTCTGAAAGGTTTATTAAGACTGAGGTGATAATGATGTTCACCTGGGCCCCTGTACAGATGAGACTGGCGAGATTTTTTCTTGTGTTTACACTCAGCATTTATAGCAGCTAAACTGAGTCAAGTATGTGAACAGTGGTTATGCTATTTGGAAATAGTGTGGAAGCCATCAAGTTGATAAAGTTGGGTATGGGGAACAAGGGTGAGATAATCCCATCATAGGAAAGGGGTGTCATTTTTGTAGCTACTAGAAGTGAACCATGGCTGTAAATTGTTAAAGGTTTAGAGGTAACACTAATGCTAGCAGTTTGATCCAACTGTTAACCAATGGTTTGACGGTCACTGATGTTTTTTTCATTTAAAAGATTCTGTCTTTGTGTTATACCCTCAAGCTCTTGACATTCCGGTGAAAATGTACGTCTGTGCAAAACACAGGAAATGAAGTCGGAGTTTGACATATAATTTCACACACAAGATACTACAAGGAAGCTGTAATTAACAACAAAAGTATTTGTACAAAAACAAAAACAACCTTGTTGTTTACTGAAAAACTCGCAAGTTTTGGCTCTTACAAAAAATGCATTAACTAAAATCTACTTGTGCTCTCCATAGAATAAATATAGGTCACTTTAGCGTATAAAGACAAAATAAATGAAAAGAGTCAAATTAAATTAATTTAGTAAGGTATAGGCACCTGTCAGCAAGTACATATTTTTCTTTATTGGCAGGGTTTTTTAGTTTGTTTAACACGCCTCCTGCCAGAATCTGCACAGAGCTGTCTACAATCTTCACACCTTGCACAATGAGGCAATAAGAAACCTGGACAAAAGCCAACACTCTACCTGCCCAACACAGTCCTCTTCCTATTAAAATATATGGCCATGGGTTGTTACTTGAGAACACACTCAAGCGTGACTGAGATGGAAGCACTGCTCCAAATGCTGGACAAAATGCAGTAGCTCCACACTATACCCTTCCTTTATGATCAATCATTAGATATACAGATAAGCCATAAATTATTCATACCTGTATCTAATTTTAATTAATTGACCTAATTAATTGACAGTGAATTTGAATTCTACCAAAAAGTTTTGTGCTGAATAGGTTGAATTACATTAGCATTTGGTAAAAGACAGCAAGTCAATGTTATTTCTTGCCAGATTAAACATTTTTTTATCTAATTCAAATTAGATTCGGCACAGGTATGGATAATATTGGGGCTTAATTATCTCTCTAGTTGCCGACAGTAAGAGCTTTATGACAAGGGTAGGTACTCCATTCTAGTTCCTCTGCTCTGTTTTTACAGGTCAGTCCTCAGGTGGGGTAGTGGGACACGACTACAGGATACGGGACACAACACGCACACACACAAACACACACACACACACACAAAGAAACACCTAAAAGGATTTGCTTTCTCTTGCCTTCCCTCTGGTGTGTCAGGTATTGACAAGTGCCTACTGGCAAACACACTGGGCCGATAAAAGAGACACACCATCTGTCCACAGAACAACACAATAAGGGTACATGGCAAAATGACAAAACATGGCTGAATTGCACTCCAGTTAAGTTAATGTGTGTGCAAGTGTGTTTGTGTGTGTGTGAGAGTGTGTGTGTACGTTTTTGTGCAGGTTCGCATTCCAGCTGTGGCACCACACTTTTTGCATGTGTGATGAATGCTCTGCTTTAAAAGCAAAAGCTACACAAATAAGTCCAGTTTGTGTGTGTGTGTGTGTGTACCTGCCCTCTGACCCTCACCAACTTCAGCCCAGTTATATGTCTAGTGTGCAAGTGTGTGTTTATCCCTGCAGCAGTATGTGTGAAACAGGACTGACTGGCGTAAGACAAGCCTCAAAAACTAAACGTGCAGTGGGCTGAATTTGTTTGTGGTCATGGTAACCGGGAGAGGAGGTGTGTGTGTGTACACGCACGTGTAATGCTAACTAAAGCTTTCCCGATGGTTCGGAGCGATTTGCCAGCTCTCTTTCTCTTTCTTCTACTTCCCTCTTTTGGCTCGCCCCTTCCTGCCACCTGACCTCACCCCTCCTCCTGAGGCTGAGCCAATGCCACCAGTGGACGACTGACCGGGTGTCATCTGTCCCGGGGCGGCAGCGATATTGATCTGTCCCTCCTGGATCTCCTGGCGGGCCTCAGCAGGCATCTGGTTGATCTGCTGCTGCGTCTCCAGGTAGAACATGACGTCGCGCAGCTGCTCCTGGAGCTCTCCAATGGCAGTGTCCTTGCGCTGGGCGGCCTCACGCGCCCGCCGCTCCTCGTCCTGCAGCTGCGTCTGTAGCTGCGTCTGGTTGGCCCGCAGGCAGCGGTTCATCTCCTGCTCCTCCCGAAGCTCCTGAGTCAGCTTAGAGATGCGGGTGTTCAGCTGCGTGCACCTGAGAGGGGGAAAGAGGAAGAGAGAGGGAGGGAGAGAGAGAGCGAATCAAAATCAAATGTCATAAAATGAAGTACAAGTGAGAAACAGATAAAGCTGAAAGAGAAATTAATGTGAGAGTAAAAATAGGAACTGAATACAGTGGAGAAAAAAAGCATGTCTAAAATTATACATAACATGCAGTGGGTGGATGTGAGCTAGCAAGAGGAGATGTTTCAGGAAATAACACTTTCTAACAGTGGTGACACCCTCCCATTTACCAATATTACTGTACATCGAGTCGAGACATGAAAGGATTACTCTTGAAGTTGTCAGACGTATGACTTATCTGTTTTGTTCTTTAGATAGCCTCGTACACTAACATACGGCAAAAGACAAAAAACAAAGACTGACTGGGTGAAAAAATGGAAGGGAATAGTGCTTACTTTTTCTCCATGGACTGTTTTTCTTTGGTTAATTCACTCAGTTTGAGCTCCAAATTGTCACACTTCTCAATAGTTTCCTTAAATTTGGCTTTCATGTTATTTATCTGCAGACACAAAAACAGGTGCATTAAAACATTAGCTTTCTAGAAAACTTTTAAGAACAGAAGCTATAATAGAACCTTTTCTCATTGTCGGGAAATTAAAGTCTGTTCATCATTATCTTCTAAAAAAAAATCGATTAAAATCGTCAATCAATTTAAAAAAAAATCAAATTAATCACAATAGAAAATTTAAGTTCATCACGATTAATCACGATGAATCACACATTTAAAGTTACAGAATTCTCCTTTATTTATTTTGTGAAGAAAGAATGTCACACATGCCCCAGGCATGGCAGGCTTCAGCAAAGTGGTGCTTCTCGGTTTCTTTCACACCCAGCGTGAAAGAATGTAGTTGCCACAGGTTGTGTATTATGATAGGGGTGCCAAACCTTTTTCGGCTTGCAAGCTACTTTTGAAATGACGGTGTCGAAAAGATCGGCCACGTTTTTTTTTTTTTTAGACGCCCCCCTGCACTTGCATCCCAGGCTCGCAAATTCTGGGCTCTAGCAGGAAGTGTGACACATGCATCTGCATGATTACTTCGCGCTTAAAAATTACTTGTTAAAATTCTTACATTAACATGTTAACATTGACAGCACTAAAAAAAGGCAAGTTTCACTGTACTTAGACATAACTTTTTGCAGTGCAAAAAGGTCACCCTTATCCTAAGCATTTCTCCCTGTCTCCTAACATGATTACATCAATAACTGCTGACCGAGGCAAAAAGCTGACCTCACATGTTGCCACTAAGTGGTCACATGTCGAGCCCTATATGTCTGTCACAAGGAAGTTCAAGCCTAATAGAAACTAATAGGCAGCATGGTATGTGTGAGTACAGAAGAGCCACAAGACCCTTGGCTCAATTTCAATGTCCTCCCTGCAAGCTAAGCCCAGAGACCTCACAGACTTAACTAATTAACACTGTTTAGTGAATGAGTTTGCAAGGCTGTGAGTGCTCTGCTTGCTGTTTGCTCTGCTTCCTGTTTGCATGCAGGACACCACCTGCGATAATTCGCTGAATTTACAACACTAAAGTTACATTGCAACCACACTTCTGTTTTTCCATTTCTTGGTAATAAATCATTTATAGGTGGTATTTCCAGGCTTCTCTAGTGCTTCACGTCACAACGCTATGAACTCTGGGTAATTCCCTTTATCAAAGTTTGCATGCGATGCCGACTTTAGAAAAGGGTGCAACCGACCCTCAAGCACTTTAGATTTTGACAGCGGGACACCACTAAACCCTTGCAACATTGAAGTCTGCAAGTCTGTGAGGGCAGACACTGAGACTGGGCCCTTGTGTCAAAACACCCACCTCCTCCGCAGTGTCTTTTTCCAGATGGACGATCTTGTTTTCCCAGTAAATGCGTTGCGACTCCAGTTGGCTGGTCAGTAGGTAGGAATACTGTGGGAGGAAATCATGCATGGTTATTTAATTCTTTTCAGCTCTTCCCTTTTCAAAAGACACCAATTAAGAACCTTAGTCAGAGCCGTCATACCAGGGTCTGTGCACACTACATCCAGCTTTAGGTGCAATTACAGTCAAATACATAATACCAGCATGACTAGTAATAACTGAAAACTATCACTGGCTTTATTCAGAAGTCACAGCAGCATTCTGTACAGTCTGTATTTAATTATTTTGTACACATGCTAATGCTAGTACAACAGGCACCGTAAACGTTGTATATCAGCAGCTGCAAATGTAATCAGTAATCTTGTCTTGTGGTTATGCTATCAATCTGAAGCCACCAAAGGTACATTTATAGGCTTGTAGCAAATGTAGCGTACAAAAGGTACGGTATGTACACACATAGCCTGGCCACGCCTTCCTACATACTTCCTCATCTCCCTACAGTGCTAGTCTGGATTTGATCCCATTGAGCTTGTTGTCTATCGGTGGTATTTTTACCGCATCCAATCAGTGAACAGAAGGAGGAGTTGAACACTGAGCAAGAATACTATTAGACAAGGAGGGCTATCAGTCAAGG
This sequence comes from Tenualosa ilisha, assembly GCA_015244755.2. Classification (NCBI taxonomy): domain Eukaryota; kingdom Metazoa; phylum Chordata; class Actinopteri; order Clupeiformes; family Clupeidae; genus Tenualosa; species Tenualosa ilisha. The sequence continues at coordinate 2,615,273 of PYXC01002283.1, read as the reverse complement.
GCTGATTCAATGATTTTAAACTTCAACACCTTCAGCAAGCAACCGTTTCCTCACTACCGAATGGCCAGACACTCTGTGCGAAGTGAAGAGTAGTACGAGGGGCTGGTTTGATAACCAGGCTAGAAAACACATAACGGCATACTGACATTACCTCTAACTGCAGAGCATCGATCTTCTCATCCTGGCATGAGTCCCCTTCACATTCGTACTGCACCATCTTCCCATCAGTCTTGCTGGCCACCAGACGGTGGACATAATTATCTGGCCCGGGAGCAAAACAAGGCACCATCAGTAACAGCGCAACTTACAGGTCAGCCATCTTACATGAGATAGCTATAAAGGCCACCGATGAATGGGTCGGCCCAACCCATCTACTTACGGTTACAATGTGCACTAATGGATGTTGAGGTACAAATTCAATTACTCTCTCTCATTCTTCTGAAGCCAAATGCACACAAGCGATGATTTAAATCAGCTTTTTCCATTTTCAGTCTAGTTCAATTTAAAGCCACGGGAAAAGCTCTTTCAGAGATGCAGGTTTACCTCCAGCGTAGTCCCACACGCGGTGATTGGTCAGCTGCATGGCGTAAGTGTGTTGCGTCTCCTCAAAGTGCTTGTAGGCATGGCGACTGACATACCGGCCACACCCAATGTGTCCGCAGATCAGACAAATCCACAAGTTCTTTTAGAAGGAAAAGAAGGATGAGGGAGGGGAGGGAAAGAGAGTGAAGTTAAGGACATGATAAGAGAACAACGGCTAAATACTGTCTGAGGCTAAATGCTAGCAATCATGGCACGATGTGATAAATGTGAGAGAGATTCCCATGTCAATCATGATAATCAGAATGATCATCTGTATCACATGTATTTCAAATATTCTCCCACAATGACTAAAAGTGCACATGTCTGGTAGTTTACTCTCAACACTCTCAACTCAATATTACAGACCATCCTCAGGATAACAGCTTCTGACAGTTTAGAGACAGCTATGAACAGTTTATATAATGTGTTATAATTATAAACACACTGAATGTGCACTGCTTTCCAAATCCCTTTAAGTGGTTCTTTGACAATCAATCTTTCTAACTTCGGCCAATGTTGTGGAGGCCATTTATCACAACAAAGGAGTTTCTGAGTGGAAAATATTCTGCACAAAGTCTTTAGTCTGTCAATACCTAGAGATGAGCATTCTATAATTACATGTGGCACGTTCCTTGATGATTTCAGGTCATTTTAATGGCTATGATGTAATGCTATGGAAAGTAACTGAAGTAAACTCCTCCACCGTTACCTCTTGCACGCCACACTCAAAGCACTTGTTCTCCTCCACAGGCTCTGGTGTCTGGCAGTATCTGCAGACGGGACACCTGAAAGAGTAACGGCAAAGACCAAAGAGGCTCTTAAATTCCACAGGCTTAGAGAGGCTACAGACTGAGAATAATACCTGTGGGAACACAGCACTCACCTGTGCTTTGAAAACCTTCACCAACACAATGACACAAAGGCATATTAGTGACACCCACACAAATTTGTTTTTACTAGAACCTAAAAGAAGCACCCAGCCCCATCAGCAATAGTGAAAAGGTGAAGACGAAACCATGGATGAATGCTTATCATTGTGCTTGTATGTGAGTGAGCCCTGTGTGTGTGTGTGTGTGAGAAAGAGAGTGAAACAGGGTGAGTGTCTGACTGCAAGTCAAGTTTAATTTGGCAGAAAATGAATGGCCCATTGGTATGATGAACATTTGGGTGGTTCACTGCACTGCCCAATGAACTTATGTGAGCACTAGACTCAGTCTTTTGGCAACATCCCCACCAACGCACCCACGCAAACGGCATTTTCAAACTCTAATTGATGACCACACTTTTTGCACCCACTGCATCTTACTTGCAAGGCAGCTTGCCAGCTGTTTCCATGACATCAGTATAGCAACATATCAAACTACATAACATCATCATACTTCAGCTGTTACCCTCAAAAAGTTAGCAAATGCTAAATATAGTCAGACCCGATTGTCAGCAGCTATTGTGTATACCCTGTATTTATGTATGTAGAACTGCAGTGTTAATTACTTTGTCTATTCCCTATTTAGTGCTCCCATCATCTTTCATCACAACTTTTTTTTTCTGAGGAAACACAACATAATGAGCATCACAAACCGAACGAATGAAAGCACAAGCGAAAGAGAAACTCAGACGGGGCTACTCACGAGGCATCTTCCCAGCGCTGCAGGCACTGGCTGTGGAAGCTGTGGTTGCAGAGGGTGGTGAGGACGCCGTTGACCGACTCGTCCATCCGCTCCAGGCAGACGGTGCACTTAGGCAGCTCAGTGAGATCCATCACCGGCAGACTGGCTCCCTGTGGATGACGCAACCAGCATGGAGACAGAGCACTGACCAAATCCATTTGCATCAATCGATTTCATGTGGACTTGTGTTAACAAAAGGCCTGGAAAATATCCAACTATAGGCACAGCTATTGCTAGCTATTGCTATTGATTATTGCTAGGATGATGACTAAAACACCTACAACCGGTCAGCCCAAACTACTATGTCCAATATGTCATAAATGATCCTAACCGCCAACTTATTCAAATGAGGCATCATATAATTAAATAATTAAGGAAAATAATAAGGAAAAATGTCTGAAAAAGTCTGAATAATAAAAAGTCTAATAAAGGCACCATGTATGAGATACCAGTCCTTTGTGTGGGAAATAACATTTGGTCACAATGATTTTACAGCCTAGTCCTGTAAAACTTGTTATATGTCTTTCTAGCAGCAGTTGCAAAAACTTCCTTCGTACCTCATCTGATTTGATAACCTCAGCCCGCTCCACATAGACGAGCTGACACACTGCTTCTTCTATGGAGTTGAACTGCCGGCCATTGCAGGCGGTGTAGAAACTGTCCGCGTCAGCCTGGGAAAAGCAAACAGACAGACAGACAGCGTGAAATCAGGCATGGATTCCTGCCCACTGAGTATTGCTTCCCTCCAGTAGTCAAAAGTTCATGACATATGACATTATGATACAGCTTCACACCCCAGCAACTCAACTTCACAAACAAGGTTTTTGAAAAGTGATGCTTAATATATATGTGTGTGATTATATATATTTATATGTGTGTGTGTGTACTATTTCTTTATCTATCTAAAAAAATATATAGTTTAGGGCACGATCAGACAGGACACTATTTTTTACTTGTAAACTGCGAGTTTGGAAGGAGAACAATTTAAAAACGTACTGTAAACAGTATTTTTTGTTGCCACTGCCAGGCAACTAATGACTCTAGGCCTACTTATCATAACCTCCAATTTGCTATTAATAATTAAAAAATGAAAGACTGTACATTCTGTCTGAATAAAATTATGAAGGTAAAATGCAACTTCTGGCAAGACATGTTATGAATATGTATTTTCATGTTGAAATATCAGCATTAAAATACGTAATATTTATATAATATAGTTCTCCGCCGACAATGAAAGGAACCTCCTTAATGCACGATTGTTGTTGGACACTTTTCAGTTTTTTTGCTTTTTTCCTCTTCAATTTGATGTACTCAGGATGCAGTTTATGCACAAAATGCAAGGCATCAGTATGGGTAAGCAGCATATACTTACTGCCAATAATAAACACAACGGGGGAAGTTTATCTCTATCTGTAAAAAACAGCATCCTGTCTGGTCATGTCATTTTGCATCACACTGACTCATCAGTTACTAGTTGGCTCCATATATAGGAAAATGGGGAATGAAAATGTCTTGTTCTACACTATACACAGATGACAACACTGTACATATTCAGTGAAAACAAGCAGCAGTCAATACAATGTTCAAATGCTTGTTTTAAATTCTATGAAAATATTTGTTCTACTTTGAATTCCGAGAAAACCAGGAAGTCTTGGGGTTCTAGATAGTGACGAGGAGTGTACAGAGTTGAAGGGCGGTGGCTTTTGTGAATGCCTGAGCTTGCCTGAGTTCTGAACTTAACCAGCACCATATACTGGTTGGGTGTGGAGTCACGGATAATCTTCATGTGCTCCATGACGTCGTTGAAGGGAGCTACGAAGCGCATGAGGTCATGACTTGTCATGGTGGCCGGCACAGTCAGAATGCACAGCATGGCACTCCTCCGGACGTCTTCTGTCAGGGATGTCATCTTACTGAGGTGTTCACACACCCACATACACACACACAAACACAAACAGACAGAGACAGACAGACACACACACACATGCATGGGTCGGTGGTTTCAACAGTCAGTGAAAGGCTGGTGAAGCATGAATGCTTAAAAGACAAAGACAAATGCTGGCTCCTGTTACATGTTAACAACAACTGGTTTATGGAAATGCTAAAGGCAGTGTTTCTGGATTCAGTGGATAAAAACCCCTGAAGCTGAACGGAAGATCATTTACTAATTAACAACGGAAGAAGGATTACAGTACACCTCTAAATAACACCCTGACCATTGCACTGACCTGAATAAATGTATTGGCATCAATAAAAGAATGATACATAAACCATCAATAAAGTATTCCTCTGCTCCTGTGTGTTCAATTTATTCTGGAACACTGGCACAGGCTTACTATAAATCATTAAAACTAGGTTCATAAAATCAGACCAAATCTGATTTTTTTTTTGCATGAGGTCAGAATCTGATCTTCGTGATTGGCCATCTGACTTGTATACTGTGAGTGATCTGATCCAGCCTGCATGTGTCTGTGACAATCCTCATTTTATCATTTGTGGTGTTATTCTTATTGATTGCTAAATAAAACTGCTCACACAAGGAGGCCTACTGTTGACATTTAACATACCAACATTAAACAATGAGAATAAGGAGCCAGCCAATCCTACCAATTTATTCTTCACGTGTTGCTGCAGCACTGACTCTATAGTGGTCACAAGGCGGTTTGTTGGCTTTGCTTATCAGCGTCTCTCTCTTACACCCACCTAGCATAGTTTTTGTACATGTATTGTACTCATGAACTGTACATGGGGTCAAAGGTCACATGGAAGAAAATCACTTGGAGTCTGTTCAGAGCTTTTGGATCTAGACCTGTTCACAAACTGTCTTTTCAATACTAATTCAAACTATTGGCCCTACTGGAATATGGGCAGCTGAAGCCTGTGTGAATAAGTTGGATTTCATGTGATTTTTAGGTTTTCCCAACATGTTACAATTAATCAAATTTCAATGGGCAAATAAATATGCAAATGAATCAAATATAGACTAAAAGCTACATAGACCCATTTTGTTCCATGCCTCACACTAATTTAGCACAGTACAGTAATTTCCTGAATATAGGCCACACCATGTATAAACCTCAGGTCAGTTTTTATGCAAACTAAAAAAAAAACATGTATTGACCTCGACCTTGTATTAACCTCAACCCATGTATTAACCTTTACTAAATATTACCTACTGAATCACAATCAGATCAGATCAAGTAGAATAATGAAAAGAAATATAATTCTGTATATATCCCTCACCAATGTATAAACCTCATAAATGAAGAAATTTTACAAAAATGAATGTATTAACCTCGGTTAGTAATCCGAAAATTACGGTATCACTCCTGGGGGGGGTCAGAGAAGGTGTGGCTCTGCTGGTTAATCTACAAATTCTGCTGAGTAACTGTGAGGAGAACTCAAAGGCCATCTATTATTCATGAGCTTTAAGTTGCTATGTGTACTGGGGGATCTTGTGGTATGCTTTTGGTGTCTAGTCGACTTGAACACCAGCTTCACATTCACTCGCAGTGCATTTAACTCAGAGTGAAATAACATCATATGGGAAAGCCAGGCTTCAGTGGATATCTGGGGGGTATACTACGATGCCAGGTTACTGGCTAAACTGGGTAACTTCTGGAGTAACCACTGATCTAAAAACAACATATCACTTCAAAAACAATGGAGGGTTCTTTTAGAGATCAGTGGTAACTCCAAAAGCTACCCAAGTTAACCAGTAACCTGGCTTAGTAGTACAGGCCCCTGAAGTGTGCTAAAACATTTTGGACATTGCATCAATATTGTTTCTTCACATTCTGTTTCTAGGTCATTTTTGGATTATTTAACCTAAACGTCTTACACATTGTTCCTTTAACTTTTCTAAAAAGCTTTGGGTTTATCTTTTGACCAGAGCTTTAAAGGAGATATGTGGCATTTTTGTAGGTTAAAATAAATCCAAAAATGTCCTATAGTAACAGAATGTGAAGAAACAAATCACACTGGAGCAGAGTCAAAAAGATCTAAGCTCTCGTGTCCAGAAGTTAGCATGCAATGCAACTAGTGCCAAGCTGGCTCTTTTACAATACAACATTTCACCATGTCTAGCTGTAGTATTAAATACAATGCAAGTAAATGCAAAAGCTGCATTCAAGGCAACTCAAAACAGAACAAAAGACTACAAAAATATCACATGGCACCTTTGGGCACACACCTTCATCAACTGGAGAGGGCAGGCTGAGAACTCACTTGGTTTTGTAAAGGTGCATGATGCCATGGACAATCTCCACAGAGGGGTTCCCACTGAAGAAGGAGATCTGGTCAGGAAGCTGCTTGGAGGGTGACTCGAGGGCAGTGCCCCCCTCTGTGCCCTCCTTCATGTTCCGACTTGAAGGCCTGTCCTCGGTTGCCTTGGTAACCTGATCACTCTCACTGGAACCACCAGACTCTTCTCCCCCTTTATCTGTGGGGTTTTTGTTGATGTGATTAACAGGAAAAGGGAAGTGACAAAGGGTCAAAACAAGGATGTTTGCACATTAACCAATCACTGTCAGTACTACCAGTCACCGTTGCACTGTGACCTGCTTAAATTTCTCAACTGAAGAAACTGACATTGCTGACATAGAACACGTCATGTAGAATGCCACGTCATTACTAACCTGATATGGACCCAATAGTCTCAATAACCATATCTCCCATAGCCCTGCTTCCAATGTGCTGGTGCAAAATCGCTGTTCTCTCCAAGTCAGTCTTCCCATTCAGTGAGGCCCTGGCACTCCCTAGGGCCCTCTCTTTCACCTCCTCCTCTGCCATGTCAGCTGAGAAGAGGAAAGAGAAAGCATGGAGAGGTTTATACTGGAGTTGGAGAACCTGAATAGCCATCTATCAGTTCAGCACCCATAGAGGTCCATGACACAACGACCACGGGAATCTTCCCTTGGTCTAAAAAAAAAAAAAAAATCACTTCACTTTTGTTACAGCCACTGACATCAGCTGATGTGTTCCACAATACTATTGGCTGACCGTCATCCATAGCTACGTTCCAGAAAAGTAAGCAGGCCTCCCTGCTATTACCATTGATGTTTTCAGCCTGGTTGAATACAGGTAACATTAATGTGACGTGAGCTGACCTACATGTGACCAACAATATAACCAAAAAATTTTACAATTTTGCACCACTGGGTCTGACAGTATGACGTAACGTTAATAGTCACACCACACACAACTGTGCTTAGTGAAGACATCCCCATTAAGTCCATAAACAGCATCCTGTGTTCTTGGACATTCAAACCCAGGAGATGCATTATCAATTTATAAAACAATGGACAATACTACCGTTTCGCAGTCTGACTAGCTGTGTTTGCTAATTTAACCCAGAAACTTACATAACATCTGATCGCAGCAGTGGATATCGAGCTCGCATACTCACCAGCACAATACTGGAAACCTTGTGGGAGAGGGGATTGATCCGCTAACTCCAGACGGATAACGACAAGTGAGACACTCATGTGTCAATTAAATATACTGCGTTGTTCACGTCAAACAAAACAAATGCCCGATAAGTTAGCTGGTTGGCTAATGTACCTAGCAGCCGACCTGGGGTGGCTGCAAAATATAATACAAGTCAGTAACTTGCTCTAACGCTTGCATAAACAGCTTCGTACAGACTTAGTCATGTTGTTCTAAATGAACCAAGGATTTAATATTTCTTTTTGTTCCTTTCTCCAACTGTAACATGTCTAGCAAGGCAGCTATCACAGCAACAACTCTTATCACAGCTATGACGAGACGGAACAGCACCGGTGTTTCCGGGTGTCTTTGCTTCATAATAAAAGTTTAACCACCGTTACTTCCAATCTTTACTGGTAATTTAGTTAAAACCCCTGAGTGTTGATTTTGAATATTTTGAAATGAATTTTAAGTTTAAGTGTGCTCGTTGACATAATAACATTAGAACATTAGGTAATGCATTACAGATGAACAGTACTTACAGACTGACTAGGCCCTACATTATCAAAGTGTGGGGTGGGTCCCATACTGGGGATGAGCGGAGCGTATACTAACAGGAAGAAATCTTAATGTTGATCATTAATAATGCTTTTCTTTACTGACAGTAAGGAAACCACACCAGCCATTAATAAGCCTGCATGTAAAAAAACACAGCCAAATTAGATCTAAGGTGTAGGAGGATGTAGTAGATCTAGGCCTAATGTGGATTCAGCATGCATGAAGAATGCCTCAGTGGTACTTGTGTGCTGGGGGACAGATGAGGCTCGAAATTTCCCCATCCCCTAAAGTGGGGAACGACAGAAGTTTGAAAACCACTGAACAGATATCTCCATGAAATTTCTGTGACTGACTAATTACTTTGTTAGACTATATTTTTTGTTTACAAGTTTTCCTTTTTAAAATGTAACTGTAATCTCATTATGTACACATTTATTTTACCATACCTTGGCTTATGTAACATGCTGCCAGTATGAATTCACCTTTTCTCCATTGATTAACAAATTGTCATTTTGATGGGACCTGAGTAGGTTTGTTGTGGTTAGCCAACCACCAGCAGTTGGTCCTTGGGACACCTCTTCATAATTGAGTGTTTTTTACTTACAAGACATCCACTACCTTGGGAGGCCTAAAGCTGGTGGATCAGTCCCAAAACCCTTGGGGGTCCAAAGGGTCTTCATTCCTCAGAACATACAGCTTTCTGCAGCCCCTGGCATTTCTTTAATGGTACACCATATGGATTGACCATGGATTTCCATGTCTTTCAGGGGCCTAACAGCAAATGTTGCAAGCCCTTAACAACCAACCAAGTAAAGTTGATGTAATTTATGCCATATGTAAAGGATAATGAACAAGTACAATTTAATGTTTGTATATCAGAAAATAAAGCACATTCGGGTCGGTAATGAGGCCACAGCATGTAGGGGGAATCAAATTACTGTATGTATCAATTGATAAGGCAAAATAGGAATGTTCATTTCATTTTCATATTGTGTAGTTTACTTAAGTTTTAGAGGGAGAAACAGGTCTGTCAACCACCAAAAATGCCCAGTCACTTGACCTTCCATTCAAATGACAGAGAGCTGAGAGGTCATTCACTTGCTTTTTGAAAGGCACTGAAAAGTGCTGCAACAAAGGAGGGTGTGACCCATGGTCTCAAAATAGCTTGTGTAGATCTGGATTAAGCTCTGAATCTGTTTGTAGTTGTATATCTGTCTTCAAATGGTTAGACTATCTATGTTCCTTGTTTGTTTCAGAAATTACTGGGGGCCAAGCAGAGAAGCTGCGTAAGTGCCCTTGTGTTTCTATGTTTTCTTTATATTTTATTTTTTGGCTCACTGGGTGGTTATGGCAGCCCGTAGAACTGTGTGGTGAAAAATTATGAAATTTGGGACACTGATTGCATTCACATAGGTAACTTTTGACCCATGCGACCTTGTGGTGAAACAACTGTTTCTTCAGATTGACAAGCATTTGGCTGTACCTGTCAATCAAATTCAACGGCAAAGTCACCAGACAGGAATTGAGCTCATATCTCAGCAATGCTTTGATGTTTCTTAACCAATCTTGGTACCTGGACTACTGGCCCCATCCTGAGGGGGCACAACAAATTTGGTGCTATTTGGCCACTAGGGGGCTGCTATCTCATGATGTGTTAGCAAAAAAATTCCAATGTCATACTGTGGGTTGTCCCACTGATGGTCCTTACCAACTTTTCTATTCAGCATAAGTGTTCAGTCGCCATATTGGATTTTATTAAAATCAATACAGATTTCTCTTATGACCATCTGTCTGATATAACTATATCCTGTTGCCACGGCAACTTTGGTGATTCACTGCTTGCCCCTCATTGATGCTTGCAGTGATATTTTAATTTTAAATTTATTCGCAGAGAAATGTCTCAGCATGAAAAGAATTAACAATTGCCACACAGTTGATACTTGACTATTGACTGATTCAATCTGTAAGCTCAATGTCCAAATGTCACACCACAGAGATGACAAACAGAATGTGCTGAATCTCAGAAATAAAACTGAAGACTATAAATTGACATTAAAACTGACATAGCCTGAAGCTCAAAACTCAATTCCATAGTTCACGATCATTTGTCCCATTACTTCTTGAGTATGATTACAAAGCTTAGTAAGCCGTATCTAATTCTTTAGATATTTTATGAATTGTTATCTAGGACTTAAATAAAATCGGGGAGTGTTCCAGCAAAGACAGTAGAGTCTGAAAGATAATGAGATGATTTAATGATTAATATTATGCAGTGGAATGTGCACACGTTCAGTTCAGTTCAGCTCAGAATTACTAGGACAATACTTGCACAAACATGTTGTTGTGGATTTGTTGTGGTTTAACACCTTTTCGTGTTTGTCTCCAGAATGCAGCCCTAGTTAGTCACAAGACTTCCTTCAATAAAGGAATCTTAATCTTCAAAGGAATATTTCAGAGTCAATCAACTCTTCTAGCATAAGATCTAAAAGTCATAAAGTACTTCAGAGCATAGTGAATGCTTCTTGTCATTCTTTTTTCATTTGCTCAGAGGACAACAATAACAACCAGCTTTGCAGCTTTACTTGACTGACATCACCAAAACTATTCCATGGAATTGGTTGATAAGGCAGGGAGGAAGTCTTGTCGGAATATGTAACAGTCATGGTTAAACTGTCAGATGTATTCCATGAATGTGTGAATGGTTGCAAAAATAGACAGCTATTTTTAATTGTTACTTACAAATTAATAACCACTGATTAGACGTGACATTGATTATCTAAACATACAATATTCTGGTAACACTTTAGGTTTGGGTACACATATTCACCATTAACTAGCAGCTTACTAACATGCTAATTATTTTTTATCATTTGTTAGTCATTACAAGTCACTTATTAAAACCTTGTTCGTATAAACTTATTCTACCTATTGTAAACCATTAACAAAGAATTATTTCAATATAAACTCCTATTTACTGCTTATTCATAGTAAATAAGATCATTTTTGTATATGAATTATGATCTTAATATGCTTCAGTTAGTATGGGGCGTATAAGGCAGTAGTACAACAGTTCTCCTTCAGTTTTCCTTCAGGAATATTTAGAAAAGATGATCTATTCATAGGGACAAAACCCAAAATTACAAATGCGTAACAGTCTCCAAATCCTAATTACATCTTTCTGATTGAGAATAACTGTTCCAGTCGTACAACCACTTTATAAGCCCATTACTCAGCAAAGCTTATTATGATCATAATTTATATACAACAACTTGCTTACTTACTATGAATAAGCAGCAATTAGGAGTTTTTACTGGAGAAATTCTAGTTAATGCACTAGAATGGGTAGAATGAGCTCATGTAGAATAGGATATTAATAAGTGACTTCTAATATAACAAATGGCTAATATGTAATTTATTTGCATGATAATAAGATGCTAGTTAATGTGTGTACCCTAATCTAGTGTTACCAATATTCTTTTAGTTATGTGGTCTCTGTCGCACTAATGCTTTCTGCTGCAGGCATCACTTCCCGTTTCACGCGCTTTCAGTTCATTTGTAACTGGACTGTTGCTATGTGTATGTTTTATGCGTATCTTGTTCTAGGCCTGTTAGGCTGTAGAACCACTGCATCAGATCTGAGATATAACACAGGCCTACACTTCAGAATCCTATGAAGCTGATTGTGATCCCTCTGCTTGCATGCTCAATGGCGTGGTCTTTCATTCCAAATGGTAGGGATAGTGCAGTCATGTCTGAGCCAACTTCTGTAGCCCTATTTATTCTCAACGTTTCATGCAAATACTCCGTCAGGTTGGAAAGAGGAAGAGGGGGGAGGAGTTTGGCTAGTGGGTGACCATAGCCAGTGATAAGGAAGCGATCGTCTCATCGTCAGTCAGACTCAATGCAATCTAACCGAGGATAGCACCCTTTCTAATTTTCTCGACTGGCGAGTCGTCACTTTCAAGTGTCTCTCTCTGCTCACAGTCTTCCATGGACCAGGTGTAGAAACCGGCTGTGCATTCAGGTTGTAGTAGCCTACCTGCACTAATATTTTGCCGTCTTCACTGTGGTGAGTACGACTCATATTTGAAGCCTTTACGGTTTTCTCTGACTTTAACACAAGAAGTGTAAAAATATGTGTTAACGATACTGTCTCCAAAATTAAAATGAATTTCGCTACCGGAAATGCACGTTTCTGTAAAGAAGTAACTTAGCCCAACAGGTAGGAAAACCTAATTATGCAGCTGGTTATGCAAAAATGAAATCGTTCACTTTTTTTGCGAGATGCTCACAGTCTACGGCTCTGGAGTCAGATGGCATCTTTTACCGCGAAGTTTTATTGTTAAAAGGGTTGTGCGCCTGTTAAAGAGGAAATTGCTTCCAGGAAGGAAACAAAATCTGTGAGGGAAGAGAGGGTTTCAAACCTCATAATGTGAGGAATGCTGCGTCGTGTCGCTTAAAGCACAGGGAAAACTCCATTTGAGCCAGGCCACGTAAGCGACGCTTGCAATTAATGTTTCCCCATACGGACATTGCATTTGTGGTCTGTTTTCGTGGATTTAAAAAAAAACTTCTCGTAATACATGCAACTGTGGAGCAGGTCGAGATATGACCCATAACCTCCGGTGTTCTTTGGAATTCCTCCAAAGCAAGCCACCCAAAAGCCTAGTGCCCTGCCAAACCAAATAAGCCCCAAACCTTCAAATTTGCATTAGGCTTTTGGTCCGTAACATGGACGCACACGGATAGGTACCGTCACAGACCTTACAGATGACTGCTTTTGTTGTCACTATTTATTCGCTATTCCTTGCCGGAGGCTAGGCCTATCATTACCTCTGAAGTTGCAGAGTAAAAGCTACATTTCATAGGCTATTGATTCTCTTTGATTCTGGTATTAAGGACATTATCAGACTGCTGTCCACTTCAGCCTTGCTGAATTTGTCTGCAAGACATCTTTTCCCGTAATGACAAAAGCTAAGAGTATTTGCTGGTTGGCAGACTCAACAGGAAATCATTCAAAGATGATGTAATCAAGAAGAACCTGAACCACTGTATACTGTATAGTAGACTTTGTATACTGAACCTTTATTAAGAAACAGATATCAGTGGAAAATGTTTATGTTTTGCTCAGGGGCCTTACCTCTATAATAACAAATCAATCTTTCATTTTCTGATACTATTTTAGATGGGAGATCAAGATCTAACAGACAGTGGGCCAGAGGAACAAGAAGATCAGAACATAAAAGAAAATGGTGTTTACAGATTTACCCAACTGTCTGCGAGTGTACAAGCTGTCGTACGCATTCGCCAAAAATACCAAGCCCTCAAAAAGAGGCGTTTGGAAATAGCTGCATCACAGACCCCCTTCACCTCTCCACGCACCACAAGCCCAAAAATTTTCACATTTGATACCCAGTCAGTCAACAGTCCACCTGTTCTTCGTAAAAAGAAGAGGAGAAAAAAAGGACGGGTCCTTTACCCCAGTGATAGGTTCCGTAAAGTTGTGCCCAACCGAGAGCATAGCCGGGCCAAGAACTGCCTTTTTCTTTTGTGTATCATTCTGTTCCTACAAATCTATAATGCCATCGAAAACCTGGATGACCATGTACTTAGGTATGACTTAGAGGGTCTTGAGAAAGTGCTGAAGAGGGAGGTATTTGGACAGCAGGAGGTGCGGGATAAACTTTTGGAGCAGTTAAAGGATTACTTGTCAACTTACGTCCATAGCAGGCCCCTGGTGTTGTCCTTGCATGGCCCAATCGGCGTTGGCAAGAGCCATTTTGGACGGCTTTTGGCACAGCATTTTCGCTACGTGGTCGGGGAGCAGCTGGTTTTGCAGTACTACACGCTGCATCACTGCCCCTCCGAGGATCAGGTGTTCAGTTGTGCACAGAGTTTGTCCACGCTCATTTCTGACATGGTCACACAGGCGGAGGACGAGGAGAAAATCCCGATCTTCATATTCGACGAGGTGGAACACATGCCACGGCAATTGCTTGACAAGCTGCATGAGCTGATTCTCTCGCGTCACATGAATGAGTACCTTAATGCCATCTATGTTCTCATCAGCAACCTCGGCCACGAGCAGATCACCAAGTTTGTGCTGCATAACTCATCGAGCTCGGCAGGGGAAGGGCCTACGCGGGTCAGCCAAGAGCTGGCACCTCTGCTACAGCCAAGCCTGGTGAAACACCATCTCCTCTGGAGTGATGCGGAAATATTACCTCTCACTCTCCTGCAGAAGAGTCACGTCATCCAGTGCTTTTTGGATGAGGTGTCCAGAGAGGGCTTCTATCCTGACCAAGCGCACATTGAACAGCTTGCGGGCGAAATCGATTACTATTTTGTCAGAGGACAGGAGTTTTCTCGCACAGGTTGCAAGCAGGTGGTGGCAAAGGTTAACTTGTTGTGAGGCTCAGGGGTGCTAGCCTGGCTAAACCTAGATGCAACACTGGCAAGTTTGGAATTTGCTTGGCAGATATGTCTGTCTAAAGGCTGATTTATGGTTCTGTGTTGACTCACTCAAAAAGCACTGCTTTGCCTTTTCGACGTTGTTTTCCTGTATGGTTCTGCGTCTATATATCAGAACTATTTACAAGGTTTCTGGGCAGTCAGTGTTCTGTTAACAAGCAAACTTCTCATGACTGCCTACAAAGTACTGCCTGCTTAAGAAGCATTGAATTTAAAATGTTACTAAAAGATAGGCACTGTACAATCTGGAAACCCTGCCACTGAATTCAAAACAATGTCTTAAATTATTTACAAAGTCAATACAGTGGACTAGCATGTTGCTAAAAGTACCTGCAGTGGGCTGCTGAAATACACCGGCAAGCAAAACAAAGTGAGTGGGCGAACTCGACCAATCACAGTACTTGCGGTCTGCTTTGCCTTAATGTGTAGTTAGAAAAGTTTGGAGGTGCACGTCGGGCAACGCAGAGGCTCTGGGGCGGGGGTTCACAGCAACTGCAACGATATGACGCATAACCATAAATACGCCTCAGGAGGCCATTGCAGTCCATGTCTGAATCATCCAAAAACCCAGGAACCAATCACAGCCATTTATCTGGCACGGGTGTGATTCACAACCAATGAAGAGTTTAATGCTTTAAGTTTTAATTTTATGCTGGTTATTCCCCTGGAAATGGGAGGTCAACCACATGTTGCCAGACTTAACTTTCAAACAATCTTGATGAACGTGGTTATGGGTTTAGCCAGGCTACAGGGCTGCCATCAGGTAGGAGAAAGTTAAGCTTTTCATTGAGGAGAAGCATAAAGACCAAAAATTATTGGAACTGAAAGGCCCAGTTTTATGTTCCTTCATAGGAGCCAAAATGTCTAGCAGCAGTCCTGGTAAGACATATTAGGAGTTGAGTAGTAGAATATATAAACAAAAACAGGTTCTGTTGTGAAATCCTCTTCTGCACAATACCACATCTATGAACACCAGAGGGGCAGAAAAAGAGGGGGAAGAAAACAGTGAAGGAAAAATCAAGACCTCATTCTACGTGCTTTACACTTGTTCATGTTTTTTAATAAATAAAAAGAGTTGAAGGATGTTTGAAGTTACTTGTTAAACTTTTGAACCTAGCTAGGTTCTTTAAGCATTTAATTTTGATTTAGACAGTGTCCATCATATTATACACATTGTGTGGGTAGTTTCACAGTCAGGTGAAGTGTTTTGTTTCACAAGGCCAAAGAATTAAACCCTATTGAAATGTTTTATCTACATCCAATGAAGATAAGTAGTTTTTGACAGTCCTTACACGTGTGTACTGCTTGTGCACCTGTGCTGAAGTGGGCATTGTTGGGCTACCGGTTAAGTTAATTATATCATTGTGTACTTTTTATAGCATATAGAACATTTTTTAGGGTGGACAAAAACTGATAGAAGCTTCACAAGTTTTTTTTTAATGTTTTTCCCCCACAGTAAAATTTGTTTAATGATGTGTAGAGATGTAGTTTTAAAATAAAACATAAATTTGAGGGTTATAAAATAACTACAGTGCCCTCCACAATTATTGGCACTCCTGGTAATGTTGGCTAAAACATATGCAAAGTCCATTTTAAAGGCCATCTATTAGTAATTTTACTCTTTTTACTTTTAATCACATAATGAAGAAAAGATAAAACCTTGACAAGCTAATTTATTCTTATATGACAACATATACCCTAATGGAATTCCTTGATCCTTTGGAATTAGAACAACTCTGAAGCATCACAGACCCTTCACCATAACTACCAGCAGGTAATAGGCTATCTTCAGAAAAGTAATTCTCATTCTACATGCCTAACCCATCATGAGTCAAAAATCTAAAGAGTATTTATTTTTGATGCAGTTTTCTCCAGATTAATTTGTTTCTCTTTGAAGTGGGATTATCCATCATGTTCATTGCACTAAACACTAAAATAAAATAAAATCACACTAAAATAAAATTCCAAAATGATTATTTTTTTATATCGCCATCTACCAGGGGTGCCAATAATTGTTGAGGGTATAAATGTTTTGGGTATTTCTTTGTTTTCCATCTTGCTGCCAAATATGACCGTATCAGGCATTTACCCTGATCTTGAAACTACCCATGTGTTACTATACATGACACCAAGCACTAAAGATGTATATTGCCCACAAACTACAGCCCACTGTCAACTATCTCCACATTTGGTTGGTGATCGTTGGTGGGTTTTTTTGTCCTGAAACTTACCCTTTACTGCTATGAAATGAGGACATATATTACTTCCTCTAAAGTTCTATCCCTCTTGACAGTACATATTAGCTGGGCATTGGTTTAAAAAGTATCTGCAAGACAGTACTCTTTTTTTTAAATAATATTTATTAGAACTTGATTTTTGCTGGAAAAAATGAGGTACAGTGTCTAAAGACATAAAGCAACTTTCCAAAAACGAAAACGAGTATGAATAACATAATAGTAGTAGTAATAATAGTTATAATATAGAGATACACAAAACGCAAGAGACGGCGAGGATGGGTATGTACAACACAACAACCATCTGTGATCAGAACCATTTGTGATCAGAAATCATGCATTTGCTGTACACATGATCAATGTGTGCACAACTGCAGACTGTTGTACTGCGGTGGGGTCAGTAAAAGAACTGCAGCGTGTGGCAGCTTACTTTGTCAACGGATGCCAAACATTTACAAAACAGATCACCAGACAGGACTAAACATGCTGAAATTACCTTCTTCTTAATTATTTCTTTTCCTGAGTTTATAGGAGATCTTTGTGCGCCCATCAGTCAATAAGCTGAGGTTTTGCTAGACCACCAAGAACTTCAATGCTAAGTCT
Source organism: Tenualosa ilisha (assembly GCA_015244755.2). Taxonomy (NCBI): domain Eukaryota; kingdom Metazoa; phylum Chordata; class Actinopteri; order Clupeiformes; family Clupeidae; genus Tenualosa; species Tenualosa ilisha. The sequence continues at coordinate 2,597,731 of PYXC01002283.1, read as the reverse complement.
CAATTAAAGGAATAAAATCTACCTGCTTGAGCAAACCTCTCCTGCTCCAGAGTACTAACCCCCAGGCATGGCGGCCTAATCTGAGCAGTCTTCCTGCAAATGGAATGCCTAAAGCCACTAAACTTTGGAGTGACCTGTTGTCAGCTGTCCGAGTTCCCTCCTATCAGAGACTGACTGCATTTATAGCGCTGATAAAGATCCGACTCGGATGCCCATCCTATCCGTTAGACTAGTGCTGTTGAAACAGACATGACTGGTATGTGAAATAGGTCATGAAATTCTTTCAGAGACGCTGAAGTAAGTGTCATCTGCCGGGGTTTGCGCAACATCAGCCAGAGTGTTACAGATTTAGCAATTCTGAGCTCAGCTTCACTACAAAAAAAATCCTTACTGCATCTGTGTGTGCAAGACCAAGACTGTTCATCTAATGCACAGGGAGCAAGACAACCACCTTTCACCCATGGGAGAAACTGCTGCCTTTACGCCCATTATGCAATGCTAGGACCATTTGTATTTTTTTTTCCATTCTAGCAAAATGCTGCTGACCATTGACCATTTGGTTCTGTTAACTAGAACTCAAGTAAAACAGTGGGGTGAAACTGTGTGTGTGTGTGTTAGCTTGGTGGGTGTGCACAGGGTGAAAGGACACTAAATATGCTGAAATTATAAAAGGATAATGGTGGTGGTAGACGGGGTTGAGGGAAATCGGCTCCTTTTATGTCATTTATTTGTCTTATCGTTCTTGTCTTATCGGACTTCTACGCCTCCAGTTCGAATCCCATGCCAACCTTGTGGCCTCCCGAGTTGAAATTTTTGCCGTCAACTAGCGCAGAGAGAGTGAGCTTCACTCCTGATGGAAAGAAAAGAGGTTGACATTTAGGGGGATTGGGAAAAAACACGGAAGGAGAAGACCAGCATAAACAGCTGGATAACATGAGACTGTATAAAGTAAAAACGGGATGTACCAAAAGCCATTACCTGGTCGAAGGCTCTGAGTATAACCAACGCCAACAAGGCTAGCATTGTTTACTTTAGCCTGTGTAAGGAACAAGCAAGCAGGAGAGGAAAATCTGAGTTAGAGAAGAGAACATGGCCTCTCATGGCATCATAATGAGAATGGCAGATTCCTCCCAGGCTCCCTAGAGAACCAGACATTTGCAAAACGCATTTCTGATACTGTGATGTCTCAAATATGACCAGATTCAAGCAAATGATTACTGCTCGTTATTTGATTATGCAGTTTATAAACACTACAACAGTTAAGACATCTGGTCGGCTTAACAAAACACTCCACTCACTGAAATGGAGGCGTCCTTGTCCAACTGGTATTTGGCAGCGACGCCAAATCGTGTGTTGTTGCTGCCAGCAGTCCAAGCCAGAGTGACTGCAGTCTCCAACTGATCATTCACCTTCTGGTAAATGGAGCCACCAAACTCTGTTCCGTCATTCCTAGAGAAATATATAAAAATGGTGAGATTACATGTATTAAACTTATATTATTACCTCACTATTTTCAGCCGTGGCTAACGGATTAGGGCAACCAGAGGGTGGCTGGTTTGACCCCTGACCAGTACGAAAAATATGAGCTGGGGAAGCGGTTTAACACTGCTCCCCCATGCCAACATCCATGCCCTTGAGTAAGGTGCCTAACCCCCTCAACCCTCTCATAAAAATACACACACATATACATGCACTTATACTTCTCTCTATTCCAAAACCAAAACAATATGAATGATGAGTGGTATTATACTATATAGCCACACAAAATGTAAGACGCTAAGAATGGGTTTGCACAACACAATAACAGTATTCAGAACCATTTGTAACTATGCATTGCTCATGATCTGTGTGTACACACTGTTTTCATCTCTGCTCATGTACAATTCCATCCAAGGTCTGCACAAACTGTCTGATGTTGTAAAGTCATCTTCAAATGGGATGAGAGCCAGGCTACCTTAGAATGGAAGATCTTCCATATGGCTCTAGGCTTTCACTTGTGAAATCTGAGGCATATCACACACAGATTCACCTCAATACGTGTCACAGATACTTACACGTTGGTGTGAAGCTGGAAGTCTTGGGCCTTGAAGCCAAGAGCAAAGTTGTTCTGTACCAGCTTTGACTTGGCCGTGTCAAAGGCCATCTGATAGCCGGCCAGCCAGCCCTCGTAGCCCAAAACAGCCGATGAGTGCACAATGGGGCCCTCAAAGTCCAGATCACAAGCCAGGTTGATGTAGTCACGCTTGTAGCTGGACTTCAGCTTCCCACTCTTTTTCCTAATAATAAGAAATGTTTTTTTCAATTTTAACTAAAATTCCATGGTTTATTTTCTTTGACTTTCAACACACTGCTGGGGAGCTTTGTTTTTCGCCAACGTTTCATTAAAATAGGCTTCAGTGTCTAGAATGAGTTACTGAATGTGCTTGGTGGTCCGGTAGTTATTTTGTTTTAGTAAAGCTGACAGTTACAAATGAGTAAGACAAGGTTCAGTTCTAGTAAACTGGTAAGTGGCACTCCCACCCACTACTAGACTTGTGTTCCTGTTTCGCTCTGTATCAAGCGTAAAAACCCTACTAAACACTTTAAAGCCGCCTACCCTGTGTTCGGGACAAACGAGGTGTCAAGAGCCACTTTCAGCCCCTTTGTTAGCTGTAGGACAAGAAAGGCAGATGTTAATTAAAGTATCTCTCAGGCACTAACTAATTTCCACCCATTAACACACAAGTTAAACACTAAGCGCTAATATTTCACACAAAGTTCCTACACATTTTCATTTTCAAAATCTTTGCACTGGGTTAAAATTTTTCTAATATCCTCAGGTCCCTTTACTCCACAGACTGTGGCAAGTTAAAACCAATGTTCCCTTTAATATTTCTCAGCATTGAGCAAATTGAAATTCGACTGATTTGTTATGCTTCAGCCCTGAGTGGCCTTTCATGGATTCTTAAGGGCCGATGCTGATATCGATACATCCGATCACCAAAATTTGGCCAATATACATTTATTCAGCTGGTTGGTGATTGACAAACTTACATGAAAGGAATAATGTCTGAAAATACCCTCAATGAGGAGCAACAGGACAATACTCAGTTGCCTGCTCATTCTTAAGCTTAAAAGTAGAAAAGACCATTGATGGGGGAAAATAGATTTTATTAAAAATATATACTTAGTAAAAAAAAGTATATTAATTGTTGAGAAGTTTTGTAGTTTGAGAGTTTTGTAACCATTACCATGGACAGTTAACATGATTCATAACATCACAGATCACCTGACTTCCAGAGGATGTCATGGCCTAGACCAAATGACAGATGTCCTTTCCCTCACAATGAAATTATTCATGGATATACATTAAATCTTCTGGATTCGGATAAAAAAAACAAACAAAAAACTGGTTTTTCAGTTGTTGTTTAATAGGCCTATTGTGGACTTGATTTGGCCACATTGGAGCGTTAAGCATTATTTTCCCCATCAACAGAGCCTCTGTAGTGAGTACTATTTGGTTTACATGTCCATTATTTCTACACCAAAATATATGGCAGAGGAGAAAGGAGAAAGAATTGAAAAATAACGCAAATAAAAAAAGTGCTGAAACATAGACTATACATGCGTCTATACTGCCATATGAATAAGTCAAAGTTTGGCAGAAGGCAGAAGTTTTCATTGAAGAGGCAGGAAGTTCAGCTTCACTGAGCATGCAATGACTGGAAGATGCGGCTGAGAAAAGATGTGCTATAGCAAAAGAAAAAAAAAAAAAAACAGCCTAAGCCTTCTACAGATTATAAAATGATAATCACTGACGAACTGAGTATTTTTAGTTCTTGACACGATAGGCAACCAACACACTGTTGCCAACAAAGTAAAACCCTTAAGACCTCAAAACCTCAAGCAAGTTCCTTAAAAGCTCTATCAATGATGTAAAAGAAAAAAGCCAGGGTATACTGAGAGGTCTTGTGAGATCTGCCAACTGCATGTATCTCATTATCAAACATAAATGTATAGGGTAGCTAGCACTCGCCCTTTCCAACAACTAGTTTGTCCATTTGTTAAAACATTGAGACCGTAGTTCGTAAATAGATTTTAATTGTTAAGACAATGGATTTTCCCAATATATGTCTGTAACATTCGTGGTTCAAGACACAATCTTTCACTTCCATTTCACTAATCTGTCTATAAAAGTCAAACTTTTTGACAACATGTCACACTGTTTATTGTGTTGCTTGAAGTGTCAAACTTTTTTTTTTTTGAGCACGGCCTGAAACATCTTGTGGGCGGGAATCCCCCACGTTGTGCGCAGCCGGTCACATACGCAGATTAGAGGGAACATAGGTTAAAACGTAAGCATTCCCACATTTAACATTAGTTAAAATGTATGTGCTCCCACCTTGTTACCACCATTCTTTACTTATGTAGGAATGTAAGCTGTAGTAAACTCCAAGTTACACCACTGGTATGCTAAAGTGACATTTCATGCCTTTCAGAAAGTGTCAATGAATTAAATGAATTCCCTGGTTTTCAACAGGCCTGTAAACAGAATTTTACAGATCTGTGGGCTTGAACACTGTTCACAGCATCTCAAAGAACTGCCTGAAGAACTAGACTGACTGACCTGATCTTCCACGGCCACTTCAGTGCCAAGGGTGTTGTCCGTGTTCCATTTCTGCGTTAAAGACAGGCCAAGATCCTTCATTTTGTATTTGGTCTCCAGGTTGCCTCCAGCCTTGCCTGTGTCCATGTTGGTGGAGCCAGATGTGTTAAATTCCTGAGAGGAGGCCAAAAAAAAGATGAGTCAATGCTTAATTCGAACATGGGTGGTGGGGTGTAGGGGACATGCAAAAAGTTATATGGAAGAGCAAATATGATGATAAAAACTAAAATGAGATGCAGGGTTAAAACAAAGACTTTAAGAGAAAAAACAAGGGTGATATATGGAAATGTGAGGAAAATTCTATTGCATGCAACTGCAGAGCATTAGAATAAAAAAATAGGCAAAATACAATCACTGGTTTTTAGCACTATCTACATCAAAGCACCATCCACAAATATTTGATGAAATGACTGTAAAAGTAGATGGACAATGCAGTGTCATTACTGCGTGCTATGGACACACTCAAGCCCTTCATTAGCAGAAAGAGAGATGGAAAGAATGACTCAAATGAAGTTATGAAAATGATTTCCTAGCAACTACGCTTACTCCCACATCAAATGTATGACATCAGTACTAGCAGTGGTCATGTCACTGATTACATGAATGGCGCCCACACTTCACGTGTAGAGGCAATAAAACATATACCGATTGGCTTTTATTGTGACAGCAGCTGATACAAGAACCGTTATGTACATCTTGCAAGATGATTTCGTCAAGAATAAGTTGATCTAATCAGTTGTTACAAACTCTTAATCCTCCCAAGAAAGAAATAAAAACACAAATGAATTAGTACTTTAAGATACTAAATGTCACAAACAGTTATGCAAAACATTCAACATTTACACAGGCAAACACCATGGGCGGCAAGACAGAGCAACCTGATACACAAAATGACCACAAACTGAGATTATGAAAAAAGACAAGAGGAACCCCACAGATGTTAAACACCAAAGAGAAGAGCTGCCTGCATTTCTCACGCAGACATCTTACCATCTTCAAGCATTTTCCAACACAGGTAGCCATAAAGACACAAAGATTGTGTTACCAAAAGCACCTTGCCCAAGTACATACACATGCAGGCACGCACACCCCATACAGACAGGTCTTTGTTGAAAATACTAAGCAGAAATAAGATGAAGTGGCTGCTGCATAGATGCAGACGAGAGTCAAGTCTGGACTGTGGCTTGCAAACATAGTCAGTGGCCACAAACGTCGAACAGAAACAGGGGAAATAACAAATAAGTTATTAATAAAGAGAGAGACATGACACAGTGGGTGAATGCAAAAGTATGGTTCCCACTCACCACTCCATTTTGGGATTTGGTTTTCAGATCCAGCTTCACAATTCCAAAACCTGCAGGATTAAACAATATGAAAGTGAATTCCACAGAATGGTGACATTATCCAGAGCACCTTTGCTGGAGATCAGTCGACAGATAGACCTAAACATGATAAAGCTTTCAAAGCAAGTACAGACATGCCCACAGTTGTCCTGCTCAAATACTCACCATAGCCCTTGCTGAAGATATCCTTGGCAGATTTGCCCAAGTCTGAGTATGAGGGGGGTACAGCCATGGTGCCTATGTGGAAAAGGAAGGGTTTGGGTTCATAGACCATCCACCTACATCTCAGCATGTTGAAGAGAAATTGGATGCACCAGCACTATTTCCAAAACCAGCTGCTGATCATCCATTCTCATGACCACCACATTCCACCCAACTTCTTTAAATTTCATAACGCACACAAGACCACGGATCACAGGAGGATACTGTTTCTAAATGCAGAACTACTGTTTGGGTGCTTGCAAACGCCAAGACACTCCGGACATAACATTACAAGACATTGCTATTTTTTAGCGTGTCCAAAATTACGTTCAAGTTTATTTATTTTTTTTTTTTTTTACGCAAGTCAAAAATGAAGGATGCGTCCATCTGTGCAACAATGCATCAGTTGTTACGATGGCTCACGTGTCGCACCTCTTGCATGGACAACTGCATGAAAGCAAGTCCATAACGGCAATTGCCAATACACATGGCGACACTCAGCGTTCATGACCTGACAGCACAATACCCAGGGCTTTATCCAAAACACAAGAGGAATATTGGATTATCTGAACCTAGCCATCCCTCAGCCGGTAGCCTCATTCACACTGTCCAGTGGAATGCTTGTGCGTACGTTAGCAGTTACCTGCTGATCAGCAACTTGCCAGAAACAACGCATTAATCCCTTTGCATACAAAGTGTAATGCTATCGTCGTTGGGGAAATAAGCACATTTGTGACCTGCCAACCTACGAGCACCAAACTGTGAAAATATATTTGTTAAGATTCAACAAACTCAGGCTGGATCAATCGGCATAACTTCAAATCAACCCTTGACTACTCTTTGACTGGGTCATTTTAAAGACTAATTTGAACGGTAACGTTAGTCAACAGAGCAACTAGCAAATTGCGTACACACCCCCTTCAATGCTAAAGTTAGCAACACAAAGACAAGAGTCAGGCTGAGGTCAAGTATAAGACCGAGAGGTTGTGCACAAAGACACAATGACTAACTAGCAGAAACGATATGGAAATATGACCGCAAAAAAGTATAAAAAAACATTTAAAACAAATATATGATAGCTTGCTTACGTTTCAGATCTGTGACTTGCTATGGATAATTATGACTTGTATTAGCTCACATGCTAGGTTAGCTAACTAATAGCTAGCTCGATTACTTGCGGTTACGCAAGTTAACGGTAATGTTACGGCCGTAGTTATCATGACCAAGGCACGCAAACAACTATTTCATAACACTGCATAACGTTATTTTTCCTGGGGAAACATAATTACATTATAACTTTACTGTTCAGTCCCATAACGTTTGGCCTGCAATTTCACAGCAAGCTAATGGCTTAAACTGGACGGGCCTGGCATATTACGTTACTGTAGCTAACGTTATCCTTATTGCAGACACAAACAGTTATTGCGGCCAGTTGGAAATTCACGCAATGTATTTGCTGTGCAATTAAATTGACAAAATAAACAGCATATTGGATCAATGGTATTATGCGTTTGTACAATGATTTGAATTGATCGGTACCTTTTTCCTGACAACGGCGAATATGATGCTACACCAGTTCAATATTCCTCTCTAGCTATCCTCCTCCGTCGCTTGCTTGCCCTGCTGTTAGCCCACACAACTAGCTAACGTTAGCTACTTGCCAAGGTAGGGCAAAGTGAAGGAGAAAAACGGAGTTTGCGCAATTAAATGGGGCGGTGGCAAAGTGGCAGCGCACTCGCGCACAACATTATGATAAACAGAAATTTTATTGAAGGATGCTCATAGGTTAAGGCCTTAATCAATCACTGAGAGCTCTTATACTTTTAATATTGTACAATACAATCCCAAATTGCTCGTAACGGTTCGCTAGAATTGTGTGTGTATTACTTTGTGCCAACAAGCCATCGTGTTAAACTAACATGCAGTCTAAGTTTATATGCAGCGCCCCGTGGCAAAAAGCCTAGACACATGCTCGTGATTGAATGAGAATTAATTTCCATAATTTTATGTTTTTAAATTCTGTTTCAATTGCAATGAATGTAGCATAGGGCATATTTACATGTATTCAAAGCAATGTTGTTGATTGTTCATTGAATTACCACAATTAGGTCTCTTTTCAGCCTGAGATAGATTCAATGGCTTTACCTCGATTAACACTTTAAGAATGCAGGTGTGCAGAAGCTGACCAGCAGAGGGAGCATTCTTCCTAAACTTTACCAAAGAGTCGGCCTTCTAGGTCTGTACCAATGACTGTGTATATAGTCATTGGTTTATACTATTTAGCTTTATAGGTGTCTTAAGTATGTAATTGTATGAATACGCCTCAATTGCAGAAACATAACATAGGCTACAGGTCTGCTGAAGGTGTGGAGAATTAACCACAAAATTGAGTTTTATTGATAAATACGACTCAACACTAGCCATACGTTAGCTCTGCAGTTAGGCTAAAGAAGACACGAAGATAGATAGATAGATGTAATTCCACATCATAGATATACCAAAACATGAGCAAGCAAAAACATTTTTGTCCATTTCTTTCAAGATTCTCCTCCTCAAATTCATAGTCATTCACATAATTTAAATACCTGGCATTTTATTGGTGTTAAGGGTGTGAAAAGTCTTGACACTCACATATAAATACGCAAAATACACATGCACTAGAAGACTAATTTGAGTTGAGTCCATCGGCCTATCTTTTAAAGCAGAGCAATGGGATGCCATGGTAGATTCAATGTAGGCCTAAGCCTATGTTTGCAAAAGTGCAAAAGAGCAAAAGCGAACATGATAACCAGTCCAGTTACTGAATTGGCACTTTATGCAGATACACATGTAAGCGACGTTATTCTGAATATCATTGAATAGTTTGCTCGCAATGGATATGAAAAGGGATCGCATTAGGCCGTTCCACCTTAAACGGCATGTTATTGTGTGGAAATATGGCGATATGTGGAATTGAATCAGTACCCCGCCCCAAAAATGTTGTGCTTACTAGCCTACCCTACACCCTCTGGTAGTGGTAGTAAAACTTTGGCTGTCAAGAGAGCGGACATTAGTGATCCGAAATATTTTTTAAAGTCCAATGATTACGGTTTCCTGGTACTGTTACGCGCGCAGAGATCGATCAGCCGAGAGTAGCCTAATAGACCGAAGCAGACAGAGACAATTTATGCATTGACTTGCCTATTCTCCACTGCACTTTATAACTAGACCTTTCTGGTGAGTTTTAAAATCATGTCCGGGCAGGGAACATTTGTAAACCCTTTCCACAGACCACACTGCCTTGCTGCAGCAGCCCCTGCGGGAAAAGCAAAGTTAACCCATCCTGGGAAGGCTATTTTAGCTGGTAAGTCATTTTGTTTCTTTCGCGTTTTGTCTTTTTGTTTGATGCCACCACCACTAGCAACAGAGTAACGTTATGGATCTTGCTCTGCAAAACAGCATATTCGATTATCAAGATTGATACTTTGTAACAATTTGACGAAAGATGAATAAAAGCAGCGTCAACAGTCAAGAGAAAAAATGCTGTTTGAAGGCTGTCCATCGCAGAAGAAGCTTCCCAATGAGAAACTGTTCTCTGGAGGAACAAAGCTTTTTTGTGAATAAATCTGTTGGTCACTGTGAGACTTCCTATATCTTGTGTTAGCTCTCTGTAGTCGCCTATAGCATAATATCTGCGATCCTAAAGAATCTGGTAACACATGTGGTGTTATGTTCTTGGCAGGGATTTCAAACCTCTCATACCTCACCTGAGGCCAGGCAAGTATGGCATGTGGTGTGATTGTGTTATTCCTATTGTAGAGTTGGCTGTCATTGTAATTGTCTCAAAATCTGCAACTTCTTCAATTGCTAGGAATGGTGGTGACTTATATACAATGAACAAGGTGGTTTGTTGTTAACCCTACATGCAAACATGGAAATAGCATGCCACTAAAATCCATGCAAGATACAAGCAATTTTCATGCTGTCACAAATGTATGTGGGAAATACTTCAGCTAAAGAAGGAATCATGTCAAACCTATAGGAATGGTCTCTGTGTACGGCAGTCGTAAAGTCCCAGAAAGACTTTTGTTCAGGATGGTTACTCTTTTCCGGTAATTAGCTTTTAAGTTGGTGAACAATTGTGTGATGAGGCTATAGCTACGAGCTAACTATGTTTGCAAGCCTGAACTGGTAAGGAACATGAGGAGCTTATTAGTTTGGCTTACTTTGCATTGCAAACTAGTATAGCTGCGCTATACAACTAATGCTTATGCCGAATATCAATCTAGCTAATACCGTACCGTTTAAAATCTAATGCCGGCCCTTTTCATTCCTAATTAAAACCAGCATGGATCGACCTAAGGTCTCTCCACCAAGCCAGTGACGTCAAAGTAATGCATTGTGAAAAGATTAAAATGACACCAGAATTTAGCACACAGAGAAATGACTGGTGCCAATTAACAAAGCCTTGCCTTCACTGTCTGTTTCATGTGTTGTGTTAAACTGACTTTTAAAATGCATAGTTGAGAGCTGTGTATGCTTTCCTAACATATGCAGTGGAAGGATGGAAGATATGGTGTGACTCAGAAACGAGTTATAGTCAGACCAGAAATGTCTATAGTTTCTGTCGATGGAGCATGTTGGTCAGGTTCCTCTGTGTTCTTTTCCCTCAATGACACAACATTCCAGAACGTTTCACTCAGACAGAAAGGCCTTCAGAACCCCCATTAACGTTTTTGGACAGACATAACACGTGTGTTATCGAACAGAGAATACAGCTTCTAAAATATAGGGTTGTGTAATTTTCAGACCACAAAGCTGTACGCAAGCTACAGCATGCTCTTTTGTGACTCAGCAGAAATGCCCACACTCCTCTTGCTCAGCAGGTCCATGTGATCATTGATTGCCATTTTCATTGAATGCCCCAGCTGGTTTGACAGGCTAGAGTTAGAATAAGGTCAACACTGCTCTTATACACATAGCCTAAGTAAAACATTGTGTCATTTTAGTTATGTCTATTAGATGCTGAGAGAAAAAAGCTTTGGTTGTTGCTTGGTCAGTCACTGCTTTTTCCTCTGTGTAAACAATGAGGTGTCATATTAGCTGACCTAGCCAATAGCCTTTGATCTGTTCTTTTGTCAGCAGTACCTTTGGAAAGCCAATCAAAGGAGGCCATTGCTTTGTCTTTGCACTAATCTTTTATTCAGCCTTGAAGCTTTTTAAGAAAAAGTATGTTTGCATTGCAATGGAATGTTTTTCACACTGAACTGATGAAAACTAGTGATGTACTGTGATGTGAGGTATAGGGCCATACACACAAACACATGTCATTACTGCCCTTCAGTTTTCTGCATACAGTATTATGTTATGCATTTCTCAACATTTCAGAGTAAACCTAGATGAATAATAACCTAAGGAAATACATAGTGCTGAAAAAAATGTTCTCTTTATTAGAGATAGCCTGCACAGATATGTTGGATATCTTTTAAAAAGTTGGGGGTGTTAAAATTGTTAGCCTTATCACAAATACAATACACATTGTTAAAATTATAGCCTTATCACAAATACAATACACATTGTAGCAATTACATCGTAATAGTTGGCTGTATTTAACATCATCCTAAGCGTCAATGCAATAGCATAAAAGTCAGATCTTCTGATCATTAGTTGGTGACGTTACAGCTGAACACAGTAGAGATCCAGAGTAATATTAGGTAGTGCTAGGGTTACACTGGTGGTGTTGTAGACTCTTAATTCACTCTGTAGGTTTGTACACTTAATTAACTCTGTAGGTTTGTACACTTAATTAACTCAAGTAGTAGGTTTGGTTGCTTTCTTTTCCTGCACACATTGTCATTTGTCAAGCAAGCAACTTTATTCTGCCTGTTCACTTAACGATCACGGCTCCACAGCTAGGCTTGGTAGGCGTTTGTATCTGAGAGCTGAGAGGCCTTTGTATGACTCACATTCTAAACTAACAGTTTGCCACCCCGTTTTTAGTGTATGCATGCTTGTGTGCCAAGCACGGAGTGTGGCGTTTGTGTATTTTTGACCACTGTGCCAGCCCCAATGCATGCGTATAGTGTGTGTGTATCTGTGTGTCTGTGTGTGTGTGTGTGTGTGTGTGCGTGATGATCAAATGAGAAGACTATACTGGAGTATGTCTTGGGGGCTAAGGGCTTTGTCAGGCCTCTAGTTTGAAGGAGGAAGACTCCACCCACCCGCTATGGGGCATTATCAAGGGGAGTATCCAGTGGGCAGAAGCCTTGTTGGGCCAATCACGGGGCTTTTTTCTATTTGCTGTTCAACTGCAGATGTGCATGAGTGGTGGTTTTAAGGAGGCAAGCCTCACAAGCACACTGGGTGCTTCACACTGGCTGATGCATGTGTGTGCAAATTGCAACGTGAGCGTGGGCAAAGAGTGGTCAAAAATGCCATAAATGTGTCTGACAAAAATATGAACATACAAATAACATTATTATTCTTAAATACTTAAGTACTGATATAATAAACCATGATAAATGCAGCAGTTTGTTCCTTTTTTTTGGTCACCTCTAACATAGCAGGTTTTGCATTTCAGTTTGATTGATGAGGTGTTGACATCTTCATGAGTATTGTGTGAGTGTGAATTTCTCTCTCTCTCATTCTCTCACTCACCCCATCTCTTTCCTTAGGTGGGATTGCTGGCGGCATTGAGATCTGTATCACTTTCCCCACCGAGTATGTGAAGACCCAGTTGCAGTTAGACGAGAAAGCCAATCCGCCACGTTACAAAGGCATTGGTAGGTGTTCCTGTCCTATGTTATTTTCCTGCTCATTTAACAAAGAAACCATAATCTATCTTAGTATTTTCAACATTTACATACAATGTGAACCCAGTGACGCATTTTATAATGATAAGATTATAATGCATTGATACACTCATGATGTGACGTTATGTGTAGCCCTCCTAAGGAAATGATTGAAGCCAAAGCTCAAAGTATAATCTCAAGGTTCAGCACGCTAGCACTTGATGTTCCTCCCACCAATGGAGATCTCTCTCCATATCTCACTCACTCCACAGCCTTTATCAGTGTGCTCACAGTCAATGGACTTTGAATGGCGGACCCTCGTCACAATAACATGTTTGCAGACCGTCAGGTTGCATCAGTTGTTCTGCAGTGGTGCTCAGCCCTGGCCAGTCCTGTAACATACACTTTCAACACTATGAAAAGGTTGAGAACAAAGTGATTTCTTAGCAAAAAGTCTAAGGAAACGTAACTGGCAACAGTTAAAAAGACATATTTTTTAGGGATGCTACGTAGCATTGAAAATCTTACTTGTGGGTTAAGCATTGACTAAAACCTAAGCTACAAATACACAAATAATTTACCATGAAGGGGTTAATGATTTGGTGTCAAATCTCTGCAATTAGCCACTTACATCTAGTCTGACCTTCACTGTAGCAGTTTATGGAGTAGCAAAGTACAACCAAGATGCACACAATGGTGGTTCAAGGGACATATTTTAGCTTGTAAGTATTGTAGAGGAAAAAAGTCCTCTTAAAATAGTGATATTATATATAATTTAGAGCAAAGGTCATTAATTAAACTGAAAATTAAACTAAAACCATTATGGTTTCAAAGTAGCAGATATCTCATTTGACTCACTAACAAAATCTCTTGTCAATTCTCTCTCTCTTTCTCTCTCTCTCTCTCTCTCTCTCTCTCTCTCTCAGGGGACTGTGTGAGGCAGACAGTTCAGGGTCATGGGGTCAGAGGCCTGTACAGAGGCCTCAGCTCGCTGCTGTATGGTTCCATCCCCAAAGCAGCGGTCAGGTGAGCACAACTCCTGTCTTACACACAACTGCAAAAAAAATGAATGGCAGCCAATTTCAGTCAGGGTTTTGAAACACACCCAGCAAACAGTAAGGACCTCAAAAGCCAGGCTTGCTGTCCTGAGTTTTTATGTGATCAAAAGAGTGCAGTAGTGTCAGAACAATGAGAATGCCCATTCAGCATTTCACAGCATTCAATGAAGACATTCAGCTTCCATTTAGTGTAATCTACACCAGAATAGGGCACAAGATACTTTCTCTTAGTGCTGCCTGGGATTTCTAGTACCTATGTCTTTATGCACTATATAATATTCTAGTTTCTTATCAGCCAAGCCACAGGGGTTCCTCCAATTGCAACTTAGAGATAAAGTTTGCTACATTTGCATTTGTCCAAACAGAATGCTGTCTCTTGTACCTTGGTCATACTGAAAAAGAAAAGATGAAAAGAAAAATTAATATTATTGGGTAAAGCTAAAAGTTAAACAATTAACATTAAACCATAGAGGTAAAATGGAAGTTTTTCTGCCTTTTGCTTTTGTATGTTGCTACTTCGGGGGACATGGTGTCTTAACTTTTGTTACTGAGTACTATCTTCCTGTGTGGTTAACTAACTAATATATGTATGTTCACACTGATACAGTATCATGCAGAATGCAGTGTTTAATGACATATTTATCAAGTAAAGTGTGGTCTGCCAAGGTAAAATTGCCTACACAACTAAGTAGGTCTTGTAAACATTCCTTTCCATAACTTGTGAAGTAGGCAAACCAGTCTTTCCTCAACACTGTGATGCTTATCGCTGGCAAGTACAACCCCAGCCCTGGTACCCGTAACACTAGCAATTGAAAAAAGAATGTGGCTTGGTAAAGTAGCTTTTTTTAGTTTGGAGCTGTGCACACCATACTAAAAGTCATTGCAAAGTTACTAAAAAGCCATTTCCTGTGCCTTAGAGTAACTTTGAGAGAAAGTTGAGAATTTACAAGGACATGTATTCCTCCCCTAATTGTTGAGTGATTTCATTTTGAATAACAGAAAAAACCTTGTCACTAATGGATGTACTTGTGATTTTCCTTCTGGTCTGTCCTCTCCCTAGGTTTGGGGTGTTTGAGTTCCTCAGTAATAAAATGCGTGACGAGTCTGGCAAGCTGGATAGCACCCGAGGGCTCATCTGTGGCCTGGGGGCTGGGGTGGCAGAGGCCGTGGTTGTGGTATGTCCAATGGAGACTGTGAAGGTCAGTAAATTGAACATGAATAGAAGACAGGAATATATGTGCCTGTGAACGAGTGGGAGTGGAGTATATGCAGACTTTATAGAAGGCCATGTATTTTACCAGATTACTGAGAGCAGTTTGCTCAGTAATGAACTCCTATCTGTCCCTAATACACAGCCTTTGAGGGAACAATGGCTGATAGGCCTCACTGGGTAGATCCCTTTCTGTAGCCAGTCATATCTCATCCTAGACAGAGCGCCTCAATAAAAGGCTAGAGCTGTTGCGGTTGGTGCTATCTTGTGGGGGATGGGTGACCCTACTTCAGTGTGGACTCTCTCATGGCCAGCCAAG
Source organism: Tenualosa ilisha (assembly GCA_015244755.2). Classification (NCBI taxonomy): domain Eukaryota; kingdom Metazoa; phylum Chordata; class Actinopteri; order Clupeiformes; family Clupeidae; genus Tenualosa; species Tenualosa ilisha. The sequence continues at coordinate 2,582,185 of PYXC01002283.1, read as the reverse complement.
GAGAAATGTGGTGTCAGCAGCAGTAGTGGAGCAAAGCCTATTTAATTAGTCTCTTGTCAGTCATGTGAATGATCACTGTTACACATGATCTCAGAAGGGTTGAATCAATAAGGGAGTTGAGCTATGGTGCCATGGGTAGCGGTATGTGTGCATAGGGCTGGGCGATATGGCCTAAAATTCATATTGCAGTATAATTTCAAGCATAGACGGTATGCCGTATATTTTGTGATATATTCTTAATGTTACTTTAAAATACAATTTCAAATGAGCAGTATTGATCGGATGAGACAGACACACAAATTGTATTTTTCTCCAAAAATAATGAGCTAATTCATTGATTTCAGAATGTTTTGAGCCCAAAATAATATTGAGGTGAACCCTCCAACATCATCCTCCAAGATGAGTCAAACTTTGTCTGGTCAGATCATTACTATGCCTCGGTAAAGAGAACAGAAATTAGACTACCATAGGTAAATTGCCCATAAATGACTAGGTTAGCATAAGACTTGCCTAAATCGCATACTAAGATAGCTTAGGATAGGCGGATCTTCTTTGCTACTGTTACATGGTGGTTAATAAAGTCTCTGTATGAAATCAAAAGTATGCCTTATGTTTGTACTTGTAAGTGTTAGTTTGGAAGTGAGTGTATGCCTATATTATATGAATACACAGGCTAATGCAATTAAAAGCCGAATCAAAACCAATCTGACCAACAAATCTGAACTGCACCATTGCGGTAGGCTGGTATAATAAAAATCTTTACCGTACGTGCCAAATTTATATTGTATATCGTTTATACTGTTTACATCATTTATACCGCCCACTCCTATGTGTGGAGCTGGGAACACTTAAACTAAACTAAACTAAACGCTTTAAAGCCAAATATTTCAAGTTAAGTCCAGATGAATAAAAGGTCCATGCTGTAGTGTATTTCAGCTGCATTCTCCTCCCACTCTTTTTAGCTCTGATCTCAGTCAGTGGCACCTTAGTTGTGATGGCAGAATAAATTTAGAGGTTACTTATCTCAGCAACTCGGCAACTGCCAAGTTAGTCTAATTTCAAGCAACACACCCCTGATAAGTAATTAACCATTTACAGTCTCTTTTATGATTCCAAACGATTGCTTCAAACACTACAGCCTAATTTTTACCATGAACTAGAATTTAATACCTGTCATTTCTCCATTACCAAAGAAACAGTAATATATTTTGAGTTTGTTTGTGTCTTTCTGACTATAGGTAAAGTTTATTCATGATCAGACATCAGGAAATCCAAAGTACAGAGGTTTCTTTCATGGAGTGAGAGAGATCGTCAGAACACAAGGTAAGACGTTCCAGGGTTTACATATTGGTGCTGTCCTCTAGTGGATTTCTGAATCAACTTCATATGTCATTACTTGCAGGAGTGAGGATAGTGATTAAAGCAATACGGTCTGTCATTAAAATCAACACCCTGGTATTTTTATGAACTCCACAGTAAAAAAAAACTTGATAAGATGATTAGAAACACCACTGGTCGACCTCTATGTCCATCTTCACATGAGCAGCATGTGATGTGAAAAGTTGCCATGTGATACTCTACCCTCTCTGACCACAGTAAATTGTGAAAATCTCCAGACCTAAATTTAGAACAAGATTACTGTGTAATCAGGTCACCCAAATATACCATTCTTTAAAATTATGATACGTTTTATTCTGGTGATCTGATAACCACATATGCTTTGTGTTTGAGGTATTAAGAAGAGTTTTTTTTTATGTCTTAGGTATTCGAGGAACGTATCAAGGACTGACGGCAACTGTGCTGAAACAGGGGTCAAATCAGGCTATTCGATTCTATGTAATGACCGCTCTAAGGAACTGGTACAAAGGTACGGTTGATACTGTGCGTGTCTTCATGTTTGTATAAACTGTGAATAAGTTGTATGGAGGCTCAGCTACTGTGAGGGTAATAAGAGTGGTGGAGAGCTGATGAAGTAATCAGAGATAATAAAGCTTGTTAATGAATGCTTCTCTGTCCCCCATTGATCCCTATGGAGCTTGCAAAGTAATTAGCTCCCAGTGTTGCAAGTTTAATCTGCACTGAAAGGTCCCAGTCAACAGGGAGTAAGCAAGGCAACCTCTCCTTTTTCTCTGACTTATCTCAAAAATAGGCGATGACCCTGACAAGAAAATCAACCCTCTGCTTACCGGGTTATTTGGTGCTACAGCAGGAGCAGCTAGTGTATTTGGCAACACGCCTCTGGACGTCATTAAAACTAGGATGCAGGTTTGTGCCGAGAGCTGCAGTAGGCAATAAGGAGTCATAATAAAACACATTATAACATATTGTTTCAAGATTAAAGATTTAAGATTCAAGATATAGTCTTTATTACATCTCATTATACTAGTATAGGAGAGTGAACTTCTTATGTGTTGCTCCTCAAAAAATAAATAATAAATAAAATGTTATTGTGTGTGTTAAGAGTGTGTGTGTAATATGTTAATACGATGTCTGATACAGTTCATTTTGTATATGGTAGGTGCTGAACCTAATTTATGTTACGCAATGTTTGGTGTAGCTGGAAGGATAGTTTTGACAGTGACACTTAGCTATTGTGCTTTACTTTAATCATTTATATAGGCTAGATAAGAGCATTTTGAAATGGACAAAAAGTCTCTGCACCTGTAAGGGTACGACTGCATTCCGGAGACATTCCTCTTGTGTCTTATGCTTCATATCCCTTTGTCTGTTCGGTGCCAATAGGGTTTGGAGGCACATAAATACAAGAGCACCTTAGACTGCGCTGTCAAAATCATGAAGCACGAGGGACCTGCTGCGTAAGTTTCGTTTATGCACAAGCACATAAAAGATAAACACAAATATGCAGTCACTTTCACTATGAATGAAATAAATACATGATCATATTCATAGATAAAATAAATAAAATATTTATACAGTCACATGAGCCCTTTTACTGTTCTCAATTAGGCATGAAGATGATATATTGATTATTGTGAATTGTATCCATTTCCCTGGTAGGTTCTACAAGGGGACTGTCCCACGTCTGGGCCGAGTCTGTATGGATGTGGCCATTGTGTTCATCATTTACGAGGAAGTGGTCAAGGTTCTTAACATGGTGTGGAAGACAGACTGAGGCCCACTCAACTGAATATGATTGGCTTAGCTAGACGACCCTGCGGTGGCCTCAAAGTCTGATTAGCCTGTAAAGAACAGTGGCGGCTGAGGCCTTATATTACCCATGAGGCATTGCTAGTCCTGTTTGCCAACTCTCTGGCTGCAATATTGTGTACTTCACTACGGAACACCTTTCCCTATGGAATGTGATGACAGACCTACAGAGTATACTTGAAATGGAAAAGTTAATAAATGTTTAGTGTAGGTCTCTACTCAAAAGCGCATTTTAAAACTAATATATTTTGGACAAATGCAGATTTTAGAAGGGGGTTGTGGTAAATGCTGGGAGTGACTAAAGACTAAGCCTTTATCAATATAATGTTGCTAATTTTGTATAGCTGAAAGTCATGACAAAATATATTTTAATCAACATTTTTATTTCTTTTAAAACATTTTAAAGTATTATTTTTTTTGATCATGCCATTTTTCCATATAATGTACGTTAATTTGAATGTTCTTCATTTTGATGCTGACAGAAGTAATGACAGCCAAAGAACTGCTCAGCTGCATTCATGAATCCCTTAAATAGAGCAGGTGTTCACCTTTTCATCCAGAACACTGGTAAAACTGTTCAGTTAACATTTCTGGAGAGAGTGAGGGAGTATTTGAAGTGCCTGCACATTTATGCGTTTTGCATAAGTTAATATTTCTTATGGCCACAGATTTGTTTCTCATTATTGTTATTTTGCAACTTGGGTGTTTTTCCAGGAAATGGTTTGTGCAAATGATCAGACCTCTCCTGAGTCCTTATAGTACCTCAAAGGAGAAAGTGTTCCCAAGAAGGACTTATTTTCTCAGTTTGGTGACAGAATAGTAATCTCTCTGTTCCTAAGAAGATACCTATAAGCCTGGCATCTGCAGTTATGAAGGTAGATATGAATGGACCTGTTACTATGTTCAGGAATTGGAAATATTCAAAATAGCCTTGCAGCCAAAGCCTTTAATCTTTTAAATGTTTTAAAATAACTTTCTTTTAAAACATGAAATGCATACACTCAACTTATGGTAGAGGTACTTACCAGCACATTCATTTTGGGGTGCCTTTGAATCCCTGTTCTCTCTTTCTATAGTTGCCTTTCATGCAGTTATACAGTTCATGCACTTTATGGGGGCCAAGTTGTGTTTTGCAGCATTGTCAAAATTTATCATGAGCCCAAAACGCCTTAATATTTCATCATCTTCCTAAAAAAATCACATCATTTTTTTCCGTTTTTTCAGGAATAACAAAAAATAGCTAAAGTGCTTTTTTAGATGACTTGGATTTTTTTTTTTTTTTTTGCCAAAAAATGACTTGATTGGTGATTATTTTAGGAAGATGACGATTTGCAAAACTTGATTTAAGTTAACTATCAGCGCTGGGGCATCTTCCTCCTACCTCAAGACATCCATAACAGACTCATTGGCAGTCCACATGAAACAAACACACCATTGCTTAGTGCTTGCATCACTTGCCTGCCGCAAAGGTGTACTGGTCGAGTTAAAAAGCCTTACCACTTCCAGGTCTTTGTTCTCTGTAGGACTGAGATGGAAATGCATGTACTTTTTGTCATCTGGTATTGTGGAGATGATTATTGTATGCAAAGTGTTGACATACACTATCAATTTATGTAATGTGTCTGCTTCCACAATGCATTTGGACCAACAATCTAAGACAAAATAAGGGTTCTGTTAAAGTATGTTGTTTTGTCCATAGCTTTTTTTCAATGTGGCTAAATGTCTGAATGTACTTCCATTTTTGTTCCCTGGCTGTGTATTTTTTTGTTTAGTACGTTTTACAGATTGTAAATGAGGATGAGGATTTGTGTTATGGTACGGCAAATCAGAGTCAAATTTCAGTATCCATATGTGCAAGCTTGGGTTGGCAAGTGGGTTGGTTTTCACTTGTCGAAATGTTACAGACATTCATAGGTGGAATGTTCACAAACCTGTTGTCCAATAGTAGCTGCACTTAAGATCTTTTTTTAAAAAAAACTGGAATGTTTCATAGAGAGAAGTTTGCTTATGGACATCTTTGGAAGTCATTACTTTATTTTGCATTTAATGTAGGCATCTAAATGAATTATGTCTTGATGTAGCCTAATCTTTAAATAATGTACACCTGAAAATCTGGCCCTGTCAAATAATCTATACATCTGTGTATAATGTCATTCTTTCTGATGTGGACCATGTTGTCATGTGCCTTGAATATTTTCCCTCTCATCACTAATAAATACCTAAGCGACTGAACAAATAAGTAGTCCCGCTAATCTTTTAATGTTCACTGTTTTGTAAATATGAATTTTAATAATGTAGACTTTTCAACAACCCTATTACGACACTACCATAGCCTAATTCGTGACGCTTCGTGAAATATTAGGTTCGCTTTTCTATAACCTTTTAATGTTCTGTTTGGACTTCTAAAGTTGCCGTACTGAAAGGTTCCACTAGTTTGTCCTCGGATGTCCACTTCTGTAAGATGTAGGTAGCCAGTGTCAATCACCCGTGGCCCTGTAGGAAAAAGCAATCATGTCGACAAAAGGAGGTGGATCAAGAGGATTTTATTTCAATACAGTACTATCTCTGGCACGGTCTTTAGCAGCTAATCGGCCAGCTCCGATTGAAAAGGTGAGCATCTGTCAACGTAAACTGTTCTAATGCGACCTAGCCAACTAGCTAGTAGGAGGCTTAGCTCCCTCTTTAACACTTCTGTTATGGGGCAGCTAGGTCAACATTAGCTTGCTAATCGTGGGTAAACAGTTGGTCTTATTTCACCATCTATGCAGTCAACGCAGCATTTCATTTCTTGCAAATTGTCTATAACCTTAGATGTGGTGAAATGTGGTTGTTATTTGAGGGAAACTTACCGCTTTTGCGTAATAGTAGGGCAACCAATATAAACGTCGGCTAGCTGGGTAGTTAGCTAACAAGGAAGAGGAAGGAAGGATATCCCTAAGTAAGCAGGCCGACCTGTTTGTCAGCAGTAGGAATATTTGACATGCCAGCATGAATGGTTTGACAGTGTCTATTATTAACTATAGAAATTATGTTTATTTTTTAATTGGCTTGTTTTCATTTACACTAAGGCCTGCATGCCAATTCTCACAGTTATAGTGGGTAGTGTTTAAGTAGTGGCTAACTATGGGGTTGACATTCCTAGCACTGTTGTTTTGCTGAAACGCCCCCTTTTGCATGTGATGGACTGTCACATTCTCAACAATCAATAAATGAAATTATGTTGAAAAACCAATCTGTAATCCCGTATTGGATGTATTTTGCATTTTAGAAACGTTATTACCTTGCAAGCACTTGATAATTGCCACAGTGTCGCGCTGCAAATCCTTATAGCCGATAACATTTAGGTTGCTGGCCTAACGTCAGTAACTACCAGATGGCGACCATCACTCGTACTGCGCTCTTGTGTTGAATGTTTGGAGAATTCAAATTGTGCATGTTAATTTGTGTCATTGTGCTGTTTTTGCTGTCTGCGCCAGTGTTAAGGGCGTGAACAGCTAACTATTTATCCTTGATGCAGCAATTAACTATTGTGGTGGTGAACACTGCTCAGGTCTTTTTTTCCTTTCTGTATTTTCTGTTCTTTTCAATAGGCGAATATCGACATTACCTGACCTCATCAAGCTGGTTGCAGACGACTGCAGCAAGCAATGCATTCTGGGTTAAAAACGCCCAAAATAACCAATAGGATGGGAATGTGAAATGACTTTCAACCCAGAATGCATGGCTGGCTGCGGTTGTCTGCAGCCGGCTTTATAAAGTCAGGTAATGTCAAATGTGCTTAATACTGAGTCTTTCTTGGGATGCTTGTTACTCGTTTAATTTCCCAGTCAGTCTAATAACTCCATGCAATGTGATTTCACTCAGCTTTTGTATCTTCCAGCCATCTCAAATGTGTGCTTTATTAAAAAAAATAAAAAGAAAAGAAGCTCAATGCATGGGTTATGATATAGGCTAAAGGCTATCTATTAATTCACCACTGCTCTGTCCATTTTTATTATTCTTATTCTGCTTTCAGCAACTATTGTGTCATTGCCAGCCTTGTGATCTAAGCATAGTCCACATACATTTGCCCTGCATATGTGCATGTGTGCACGAACACAAATATGTATGTATGTGTGTGTGTGCTGTTGCAGGTGCAGAAACTACAATGCATGTGCCCGGTGGATGTCCGTGGTGTTTATCAGCTGGATGAGAGAAGGAGAGATGCCGTCATCGCTTTGGGGGTGTTCCTGGTGGAGTCAGAACTGCAGGTACACGTGGGTAATTAACCCTGTAGACAGAAATGGTAATAGTGGAGTGAGAGGCACAAACATTTGTTACGTTCTGTTTTCATAAGGAGGAGGGGGGAAAATCCCTGTTATGCGGACCAGAGTCAAGCCCGCATAGACTAATACAGAAGATCATTGATCAAAAGTTTCTATTGTGACATTATGTGACACTCCAACTTATGCAGACTGGAACTATTAACGTTTGCTCCCTTTGTAACGTATTATTTTGCTCTGTCTTGGTCAGTATTCAATGATCTTTGCTCTAAATGACCAACTCTTGCTCACCCACGAGAGATTCGTTACAGAACTTGTCCACAGTATGTCAATGTGGACTACTCTGTGCACGTTACACAAGCAGGGCCATGTCCATACTTCAACCTCAGAACTTATTTGAATTGCTAATGCAGGTGTATTGCACTAGTAACTGCATGTCATTTAAGACAAGGCCAAAGAGAAGGGAATGGCACCGGTGGGAATGATAAGTGTCATAACAGCTCATGCTCTCTGTGACTGCCTGTTAGAACAACTATAGACCTGATCTACCATGTGACCTTGAGTCTGATCATAAATCTGAGCTCCTGATTTCCGGTCGACTATGGTGATGTGATGGTGCCTTTGTGGCTCTTGTCTTCAACAGCACAAGGACGCTATCGTCCCATACCTCCTGGGTCTGCTGAGGGGACTGCCGAGGGTGCAGTGGATTGAAGAGAACTCTGAGAGGAAGGGAAGGGGTAATGGGATAATTTTTCCTCTTATATGTTTTAGTAAAGAGTCATATATGTCATTTATTAAAGAGAGTAATTGTTCTCCCTGACCACGGTGGGATGTATTACCCTGCCTACCCAGCCTATGCCATTGTATGATATCTGTTGTTTTTTGATGAGCTTACATCATTGGCCACTTAGACATTATAAAATATACTGGCTTGCTCACAGTCTAGCCCAGCATGTTTTGGGCTATTGTGTACTGTGCATGAGATACATTTTCAGTTATATTGTCAGACCATTGTGAAGTTGACAGCTGTAGCCCTGTCATGTTTGTCAGGAGTGATATGTTAGGCTGGTATTTTACAATAACATATATTTCTATGTGCGTGTCTTTAAACGAATGATCTTGTCGTTCCGTAACATTTGTTCCACACTCTATGTGTGCCTGTCTGCATCAGAAACCCTCCCAGGGGCAGAGAACTTCTGCTTCTGCCTGGTCACCTTGCTCTCAGATGTGGCTCAACAGGATGAGGCATTGAGGCCGCAGGTTAGTCAATGTGTGTGTGTGTGTGTGTGTGTGTGTGTGTGTGTGTGTGTGTGTGTGTGTGTGTGTGTGTGTGTATGTGTGTGTGTTAAAATACACACACAGACATGATGAGACCTCTCCTTACACTAGCCTTCTTATACTTTCTATACAAATAAATGGCCGTTTGGTTCTTCATGCAACTGACTGAATATGATGATTGCTGTTCTTTTTGAATGATAGTGAAGATGTTGCTAATGAAATGGTTGTGCCTGTGATATTGCTAACGTTTATAATGTGGATGTTTGTGTTTGTGTCTTTGTTTGTGTTTGTGTCTTTGTTTGTTTTTGTGCGGGTGCAGATTCTGGAGGCGGTAATGAACCTCATCCAGGTGCTGCTGGAGGCATGTCAGAACCCGGAGGATCAGGATAAAGGTGCGCGTACACGCACACACACACGGCAAACCTCTGAACTGCAGAGATGTTAGTGCTTTTACCTGTATGTCGTATGTCTATTTATGTCTGTCATTCATGTTAGTGTGTTTTTGGTGAGTGTGGTCTGTAGTTAATGCACATTAATTGACATAGTATGACTTTGACTTTGACTTTTGCAACACAATGATGCATTTCAATCATTTGTAGACATATCTAACCATAGCACCTTAAATCTCCCAGTGGAAGCATTCAGCATTCAGTTTGGCATCGGATTATACGTTTCAGCTGCATTGAAATATTTCCCTCCACCTGCTCTTCCAGAGAACCTGTGCAGGTACACAGTTCCGTCCCTGCTGGGGGTGGTGCGGGCGTTTGGCCGCTACAGCAACACAGAGGAGCCGCTGCTGTCTAAGCTGTTCCCACGGGCGTGTCCTCAGCCGCTCCTGGTGGGAGAGGACTTGGAGGCTGCTCGCCGGCGCTCCTTCCACGACTTCCGCTCCATCCTGCCCAGCTCACTGCTCACCGCCTGCCAGAGCGACACCATGCGGCGCAAAGCCAGCGGCAGCTCCAGCGTCTCACAGCAGGTGAGGAGTGTGATTGCAGTGCCGACTTACGCCACCAGGGGGAGATATATCCCCAGCACTCAAATATTGCAGTGAACTTCAGGGGCCACCTTAGGAGATACTATTTGATCAAGGACTGGGGATTTTTCAGAGGATCGTTTCTGCTGGAACATTTCTTTTCTTCACTTATGAAACTCCTTAATTTGGGTCCAGTTATTGTAAACAACTGGTCACAATGTGTGTGACTGATGTGGCTCCCTGAGTGCATCACAGCTTATCTGCGTTGTGTGTGTGTGTGTGTGTGTGTGTGTGTGTGTGTGTGTGTGGTGTGTGTGTGTGTGTGCAATTGCAGGCTAGTCCAGAGCGTGGGCCTCTGCCCCCCAGCTCCCCTGCTGACCCCTCGGCTCAGTACTTTGAAGGTGAGCGTGTGCCGTCTGGCACTCCTGCTGGGTCCTCCAACCCACTCATTATTCAGCCACACACTAACCAGGCACTCTGTTCAAGGCAAATGCCACATATTCAACACAGACTCTGTCAAAACAATACCTCTATCCTCAGGTCACACGTGTGTATCTTTTTCTTCATTTATCACTCTAAAATTGAAACATTGCTATGAAGTGAAAGATGATTTGATATGAATGACATCGCTAGAATTGGAAAACAAAAATGTTACAATTTGTCTGAATTTATACTTTCCTTGGATAATATTTGGTAAATGATGGTACTCCTCTGCTGTGTTTCGATCAGGCTCCTATCTACCTGACGGCAGCACTGTGGACCCAGACTACTACTTCTCCACCATCAGCTCCAGCTTCTCCGTCTCCCCGCTCTTCACCGGATCCGGCTGCGAGTTCAGCGTCCCCTTAGAGGTCCTCAGGAGGCTGCTGTCCATGGTGGAGCAGTTTGTGGCCGAGACCTTCCTCAAAACGCTGGACGCTGCTCTAGCTGAGGTCATGGAGGTGTGTGGTGGTGTTTGTGGGGAAGGGAGGGCTTAGTGCATAGCGCGTACATGCACAACTAACTACCTGTGCAGACTAATGCATCAGACAATCAGACTTTCTGAATGTTTCTTTTCTCTTGAAAATCTTGCTTTAGGTGGCCGATTAAACTGAATTTACGGAACATGTTTATTTAACTTTGACTATTTTTGTATTTGTTGTTTTAACTGTTTGTATTTGTTGTTTTCTAGAGTAACCCAGGCATTCATCTGTATTACAAAACCTTCAGTGATCCACTATATGTGGCCATATTTAAAATGCTAAGGGACTCACTCTATTATATGAAAGGTATGAATCACATTGAATGCATTTGTTATATTGGTAATCTCCATCAATGATGAGCTAACCAGATGTATTTGCTGAATTATAATTAGATGCATTTGAATTGAATTGCCCAGTGTTACATACCTCATGATAGTCTTACACACTAGTAGACATCTTTCATTTGATCATACAACTTTTTCCTCTTTCTCTCCACTCAGACCTGCCGACGTCGTTTGTGAAGGACGTGCACAACTTTGTGCTGGAGCAGTTCAGCAGCAGCCAGTCAGAGCTGCAGCGTATCCTCCACGATGTAGAGTATCTGCACAGTGAGCTCAGCCCTCTCAAGCTGCGCTGTCAGGCCAACGCCGCCTGTGTCGACCTCATGGTGTGGGCCGTCACCGAGGAGCAAGGTCAGAGAGAACAGCTTTGGAACCAACACACAAACACACTCCACAGATCTTTCCAGAACAGTTGGCTGATTATAGCATCTCTCTCTCTCTCCTCTGTCCTTGCCCCACAGAAGCTGAGCACCTGTGCACAAGGCTGTCAGAGAAATTGCAGTCCAAGACGTCCAGTAAAGTCATTATCGCCCACATGCCCCTTCTCATCTGCTGTCTCCAGGTGGGTTAGTTGCCCACACACAAGCAATTAGATCAGTCCAGTATAAACCCAAGCATCCTATGTTTGTCTTGTCATAGTTATGGTCATATGGACATTATTGCTTCTAGCTCATTTGTTATGGTCTTGCATGATTGGTGCCATGGCTGTTATGTAAAATTGGTGTAGTTTGCTTACTGTGTTTTATGTTGCTATGGCTAGTTATCTTTTCACATGGATCAAACCTAGCCATAGATTAACAGCATTTGTCAGAGAATTTAAGTTACAGTTTAACAAAATTAAAAAAAAAAAAAAAAAATAGTATGGGAACTAGTATAGTATTTTTGGGACTAGTATTAATCCATACATAGGAAACCTGCCACCAAGTTGAAGGCACTTCCTTGTCACTGTGACAAGGCGATTGGGCTGCAAATCCAACTGCCCCATGGGGCCAATAAAGTTATCTAATACAAACTCTTTTTTTTCTGCTCCCAGGGTCTGGGTCGTCTTTGTGAGCGCTTCCCTGTAGTGGCCCACTCCGTCACCACCTCGCTCAGAGACTTCCTGGTGGTCCCCTCCCCCGTCCTGGTTAAACTCTACAAGTACCACAGCCAGTACACTACAGGTGTGTCCCACCCATTTGCCCATTAAGGCGGATAAGATGAGTGGATAAGAAATGTGTTCTTGCTGTGTTTTTTTCTTGACATATTTTTAACTTAATCACACGTATATCAGGCAGTCGTTAATTCCAGTAGTTCTAGTTTTTAAATGGCATGGAGAGATCACCCAAGAGATCCTTAACTTCCTCAGATTCTTATTGATTGCTGTGTATGTCTGATATGGATATCTCCCTTGCTTAACTTTAAGCTGTTGTGGGTGTAGCACAGTTAGAAAAGTGACATAGATGAGGCAATTGGATCTTAATGTTTGGTGTTTTTCCTCTTGTTCAAAGGGACCGGAGAGATCAAAATCCACGTCACCAATGAGCATGCCCAGTCCACATTTAACGTCCACCCCAGCAAGAAGACTCAGCCATCCATGTACGAGCAGCTCAGAGATATCTCCATTGACAACATCTGCAGGTGAAGGATTACACTTTCACAAGCAACAGTGCTTCAGTGAAGATCTGTCCATTCCCATTTAGATTGATTAATAGGAGCTCCTCATTGTGTTTAACCTATCCTCTGTCTTTCCTGTAGGTCTCTGAAGTCTGGTTTGACTATGGACTCAGTGATTGTGGAGGCTTTCTTGGCTAGCTTATCCAATCGCCTCTACATCTCCCAGGAGAATGACAAGTAAGTTGCTGTGTTGCTATGCTACAAATGCTGACCTTCTCAGCTCACTGAGGAAGTTGTGCTGTCAACAAAAAGCTGTCCAAATGTCCTAACACCTCAAGTGAGTTTTCACCTGTATTCTTGGTTGCATGTTTAAAAAGCCTACCTGGGTTCTTCCTCTTATCCACCAGGCTTTACTGTTTATGCTATACTTACTGGTCCAGCTCTAGTTTTCTTAGCCAGAGATTTATTCCCTTTGTCCACCAACATGAGATTGAGGAATGATGATGATGATGATGATGATGATGATGATGACGATATTTAATTTCTTTCAGGATAAATAAAGTATCTGTCTGTCTATCTATGATAAAGATGATAAATGTTCATCTGAGGATAGAGCTTTTATAAATATGATTAACTGGCAATGATGAACATGTAGACCATGAATTAAAACCTACTGATGTCCATGACTAAGTAGATGCTGGTGTGTGTGTGTGTGTGTGTGTGTGTGTGTGTGTGTGTGTGTGTGTGTGTGTGTGTGTGTGTGTGTGTATGTCAGGGACGCTCACCTGATCCCAGACCACACCATCCGTGCACTGGGCCACATTGCGGTGGCGCTGCGGGAGTCTCCACGGGTGATGGAGCCCATTCTGCAGATCCTGCAGCAGAAGTTCTGCCAGCCACCTTCCCAGCTCGATGTGCTCATCATAGACCAGCTGGGCTGCATGGTCATCACAGGAAACGTGAGACAAAACACACACACACCACACATACACACTCACACTAAAATACACTCACTCAGACATACACACACACACACACACACACACACACACACACACTCACAGTAAATTAGACTCACTCTGACACACACACACACTCACACAAAATACACTTATTTAAACACACGTATGTGCGTACACATAGACATACACATACACACACACACACTGCACACGCTTTATCGAAAACGAGATCAGATACTGTGTTATCACGCCCACGAGAAATGTGAAACCTGAGGCGTTACCATTCACTTGCCCATTAAAGTACACACACACACAAACAAGTGCTCTTATCACCCACCATCTTGGCTGCATGGTAATCACTTGAGACTGAACACAGAAGGACATTTATACCCACCGACACACACATTAAAACCAGACAGGCTTCCTGTTCATGTTACACTGATGTATACAGATTGCTGTGTGGATAGATTGGTTGTATAGTCACCACATCTTTGTGTGACATGCTAAACCATAACAGATTGGTTTCCATAACATAGAGCTCAAGGAACTGTATGTCCAAGCACATAAAGACACAGCATAGCCAGGGGACTTTTAAGTTAATGGTCAGTGTGTGTATGTTCAATCACACTGTAGGCACTGTCTTGACAAATAAAGCCATCACAAACATCACCCTACTAAAAATCATAATGCATGAACACATGCATACAGGCAAAACGTTGCCAGTCAGACACACAAAATGAGAAATATCCATGTTATCTTCCATTTTCTGTGTTAAGAAGTCTTTTGTATGTCAATTGCATAGTAGTGAGCACTTCATGTTTCTTGTTTTTTATGTGGTCCTCTAATGTTTGTTTTTTTCTCCACCTGCAGCAATACATCTACCAGGAGGTGTGGAACCTGTTCCAGCAGATCAGTGTTAAAGCCAGCTCCATGGTCTACTCCACCAAAGACTACAAGGACCATGGATACAGGTGCTTTTACTCATGCCTGATGCATCCTGGGAATAGGATAAGATAGAAACAGGGGTTGCATTGGTAGGACCTTCAGATTCACCATTTGTGGTGTTGGAAATATCTTAATAGTAAATGATGTTGTGATTTTATGTGTGTCTGTTCTCATCTGAATATAAAATAACATTCTGTTAGATATGATGATAAGGTGGTATTATACAGGAGTGTGTTTGATACTCAGTAACCAAAAATAGAATGAGAGACTGATCTTGATCTTCAGCAAATTGTCTGCAAATAATTTAAAAGCTTGTCTCAAAAGTGTGTGTGTGTGTGTGTCTGTGTCTGTGTTGTGTGTGTGTGTGTGTGTGTGTGTGTGTGTGTATTCCCATAGGCACTGTTCCTTGGCAGTGATCAACGCGCTGGCCAACATTGCGGCCAACCTGCAAAACGAGACGATGGTGGATGAGCTGCTGGTCAACCTGCTGGAGCTGTTTGTGCAGCTGGGCCTGGAAGGCAAAAGGGCCAGTGAGCGCGCCAGTGAGAAGGGCCCCGCGCTCAAGGTGGGCCAACACACACACACACACACACAACACACACACACCACACACACACACACCACACACACACACACAGACACAGACAGACACACACACAGAACGAGAGAGAGAGTGAGACAGAAAGGGAGAGAGAGAGTGCATACAGGACACTGATCACTGTAGTGTTCTGAACTTTTGAAGTATTGTAAACAAAATATCAAATCAAATCAAAATCCTGTTTTCTGTTGCCTTTTTTCCACCTCTATTCCCATTAATATTTAGTCAGTGTGCTTTCTGGTTGTTGCTCTCTGATCAATCTTTCAGAGAGAATCTTCACATATTACTCTCAATCTCTTCCCGAATTGTTGGCTCAGCTCAGGTTTTCTTTAGCTTTGATGTTTTGTTTTTTGTTTTTTTTTCCTGTCTTTCATTTCCCTGCTCTATCACTCCCTCTCCCTCTCCCTCTCCATCTCCCTCACTTTTTGTCTTGCTTTGACACATGAAGTTGAATTTAAAACTAACGGAGCTCTGTTTGTTTTCTCCTTCAAAGGCATCCAGCAGTGCTGGGAACCTCGGAGTGCTCATTCCAGTCATTGCGGTGGTAAGGGAACGCACCATGAAATAGTAATTTATACTAGTCATAAAAACGCACCATTAAGAGCATCTTGTCTGTGATCATCAATCTAAGTTTAAGTGTGTGTGTGTGTGTGTCTGTATGTGTTATTTTTTTCAGCTGACCAGACGTTTGCCACCGATCAAAGAGGCCAAGCCACGACTGCAGAAGCTCTTCAGAGATTTCTGGCTCTACTCTGTGGTCATGGGCTTTGCAGTGGAGGGCTCTGGTGAGCACATTTATACTCATAGTAATGCTTACTTATATTTGACAAATCTTGTGCGGTTGATCTGGAAAGTCCAGTTACATCTTGTGTTTGTTTATGTTGTCATGACGACTGCTATGTTACTAATAGAATTCTACTAATATGGCACCATGGTTGTTGTTGTTATTTCTGGTACTGTTCCTGGCTCCATCACCTGTTCTGTTTTAAGGGTTTATATTGATCAAAGTGTGTGTGCGTGTGTGTGCGTGTGTGTGTGTGTGTGTGTGTGTGTGTGTGTGTGTGTGTGCAGGGCTGTGGCCAGAGGAGTGGTATGAGGGTGTGTGTGAGATCGCCACCAAGTCTCCGCTCCTCACCTTTCCCAGTGGTGAGCCCCTTCGCTCTGAGCTGCAGTACAACTCCGCCCTCAAGAACGACACTGTCACCCCGGTAATACCCACCCCCAGCTCACCCTCATGCCTTTATGCTATTATGATGGTGCACTTTTAAAGATCTTACAAGACATAACAAACCATATTAGATATTTCCCAGATTTCTAAATGACTTGATTGTTGATTGGTGATGTGTTACATTTGGATGATTAATCTATGGTCAGTCGCATGCTGTAGGACCTGCTAAACAAGCCAAACCACTACATCAGCAGCAGCAGCAGCATTTGACAGAGAAATGATCTCTCCGTTTTGCTCTCTTCTCCCCCCCCTCTCTTTCCTCCCAGGCTGAGCTGAATGACCTGCGGAGCACCATCATCAACCTGCTGGACCCTCCGGCTGAGTCGGCCACCCTCATCAACAAGCTGGACTTCGCCATGTCCACCTACCTGCTGTCGGTCTATCGGCTGGAGCACATGAGGTGAGAAGGGGGCCGAGTTTGCTGACGGGGCCTTGTCAGATTTAGGGTCGGTTTATGGTCCAGGTCATAAGTGGCACTTGACAATATATGTTGTGAAGAGAAACAGTTTCTGCTCAGGTGTTGCAGAACCTGTTGTGTCGAGCAAAAAGGTTGTAATGACACAAATGTTGTCACATGCTCTGATTGGATATCTACTTGGAGTTTGAGTTCTGGTCTTTGTTTCCGTGGTCACGAACTGTGCCTGGTTACTTTTTTTCTGGCGTTCTTAGGTGTTTCCAGTGGGCCCAATCTTCCAGCCCCTGTTAGATCATAGAGCCGAGAAGAGAACTCTCTGAGGTAGTCTGCTCACTCACAGTGTTTTCTTTTAACATCCACCAGGGTGATACGCTCTCAAGACTCCGATCGCTTCCAGGTCATGTTTCGTTACTTCGAAGACCGAGCCATCCAAAAAGACAAATCAGGTGGGTCCTTTTTTAAAAGAATTCATGAACATCACGTGAACATTCAGTGACAAGTCTCAATAGGCTGAATACTCTGTCCTTTTTGGAAGCAGGAACGAGGCTGATATGAGTGTGTGTTCCCCTTTGATTATAGGGATGATGCAGTGCGTTATCTCTGTGGGCGATAAGGTCTTTGAGGTCTTTCTCCAGATGATGGCAGAGAAGGTGAGTATAGCAAAAAACACCAAGGGAATGTAATAAAAGAAAACAAAACAGTTTTCTGTTGGCAAAGCTTTATACCAGCTAGCTGCGACGTTTGGATTTAATCCACTGTCAGTGATTCATCAGGAAGTGGTGAGGGGTTGGCTGGCGTTTTCATGTCAAGAATAGTGCCATGGTTTAGCTTTTTTTTTTTTCAGTCACACAAAGAGTAGATGTTGGTGGATACTTCTGTCTTCTCTCGTAAAACTTCCAGATCCTTCTCTTTCTCTCTCCTTGTTCTTCTCTTTTCTCCTCCTCTTCCTCCAGTCCAAGACGAAATCTCATGAGGAGGAGTTGGAGCGTCATGCCCAGTTCCTGCTTGTCAACTTCAACCACATCCACAAGCGTATTCGTCGAGTGGCTGACAAGTACCTGTCTGGGCTGGCTGAGACGTAAGGGTTTTTTTTTTTCTTCCTTGTACCTCCAGGTGGATTTGTGCAGAAGACTCCTTCGAAGTCATGCCGCAGGATGTAGTTTCTTAAGTGGTTATAGGTGTTTTCTGCATTGCTGTCAACAGTCCACAAGTAAATGAAAGTCAAATAGGTGTTTAATTTATCTGCTTAATAGGCCCCTGGGCATATTAATTTAGCAGTTACTCTGCGGTAAACTTGCCATAAAGTAAAACCTGTGTCTACTTTAATAGTCTCCTAATCACCCTAATAAGCTCCTTATGTTCTTCTTAGTGCCCTGTGTGTGAGCTGATCTTCTTGCTCCCTTTTGTGTGCAGCTTCCCCCACCTGTTGTGGAGTGGCCGCGTGCTGAAGACCATGCTGGACATCCTACAGACGCTCTCGCTGTCCCTCAGTGCCGTACGTCTGTCCTCAGTGTCTCTGTTTGCGTCTGTCCCCTCCGCACAGTCCCAGCAAGCCTCAGTCCTCGTCTTGGATATTTATACAGAACACAGTCCAGTTTTTTGCTAAACTAAATACTTTGAAGTTGAAATGTTGTAAGCTAGCAAACAAGGAAACAACTATAAGCATATAGCTTAGTCAGGATTGTGTTATACTCGATACATTAACTATTAACTCTGTTGCGTCCTGAATGATGGCTAATTTTTCTACTGCTCTCCTGCAGGATATCCACAAAGACCAGCCGTACTACGACATCCCAGACACACCTTACCGCATCACTGTACCTGACACTTATGAGGCCAGAGAGGTAGAACTGGTTCATGGATCACTCTCTTAATCAAAGAGTTCCTCACAGTACTCATACTTGACCTGTCTTGATTGCTACTTAGAGGCTCTTATTTACATGCTGCATCTATTCTCATTTCTTCTCTGCCTTTAAACTGGTGATATTTTTTAATAAAAAGGAAAGCGTTTTCTGTGATTTTGCAAATTTCGATCCACTGCAACCAGGTGCAATCTGGTACAACCAGGACAGGACCTGGGCAATGTGAAATAAAAAGATCACCGGTGCATCACAAATGTCTTCTAAATTTGTAGCTTTTTTTATTATTGAAGATGCATAACAAAATGGCTAACATTTTAATGTAAGATCACATCTTCCTCAAGTCCTTGGTAATATTTTTTCTGAGTAAAATCCAATTGTTCAGTTTTCTTAACAGGAATGCAATGATTTTGCCCCTATATCGTGTCACTCTGTGAAGTAAGGTTCAGTCCCATAGGGACTACATACTGTGGCCTTGGACAAGAAGATGTTGAATTGAATGCATAGAGTGGAATGAAAGTGTATATGCGCTTGAGAGTGTTTGTGTGGGAGAGTGTATGTTTGTGTGTACAAGTGTGTGTGTTTGTGTGTAAGAAAATGCTTGTTGAGGAAGTGTGTGTTTACGTGATGGAGCGTATGTGTGCTTTCATTAGGGAGTGTGTATTTCTGTGAATATGTGTGTGTTTTTTCTTGAGGGTATGTGTCTTTGTGTGGAGGAGTGTGCTGAAGCATTCTGTCTCTGCTGCTTGCCCTTTTAGAGTATTGTGAAGGACTTTGCTGCTCGCTGTGGGGAGATTCTGAAGGAGGCCATGAAGTGGGCCCCATCTGTCACCAAGTCCCATCTACAGGTAGGGCTCGCCAAGTGGAACTGTAGCTGTGGTCAGACATTTAAAAACACACATAACAAAAGTATACAAAAGCAACATCATTTTTATATTTAGACTAAATATACACATACATGCAACAAACATTTAGCATGGTAACGTCACTTTTATATTTGGGCTAAATATAATGTGCAAGTTTAAGCATTTCTGCTTACACAAGTGGGCATGGTGGAGTAGTGGTTATGTCGCCCGACTGACAATCAGACGCCCAAATTTCGATTTCAGAGCCCCACATTAGGAGTTTTTGCCACTTTAAATAAAAGCTACTGCTAAGTACCAGTCAGTTTTACTTTCAACTTTATTTTACAAGCCTTTGTAAACTGGTCATGCAAAAGTAACTAATGGGTCGAAAGGGGACACACTCTAGAGCAGTAATTCCCAACCAGGGGTACGCAAGCACTCTGCAGGGGTACGTGAAAATATTTCATAGTAATTTATTTCCAAGATGAGAAATAAATATTCTCAGTCATTTTCATATAAACAAGTCAATAAAAAGGTAGAGACAATAGAGTAGGAGACAATAACCTGTGGCACTCCGCGCCAATAATAATCAGTTGTGTTACATTCTAGTTTTGGAAAATCATCAACACGTATGCGTGAGGTGGTACTCATGGTATGACAAAAAGGCTCAGGGGGAACACAAGACAAAAAAGGTTGGGAAACACTGCTGTGGGGAATCGGATCTCTCATGTCCTGATGTGTATCTCTTCACAGGAATACCTGAACAAGCACCAGAATTGGGTTTCAGGTCTATCTCAGCACACAGGCCTGGCCATGGCTACCGAGAGCATCCTGCACTTCGCTGGATACAACCGGCAGAGCACCACACTCGGGGTGAGTGAGAGTCACAGGACGGCACGACTCAGAACGGGTTGAGGCAGATAGTGTTTACAGCTAGATACTGCTGTGGTGAAAGATGATGCCAAATTCAGATGAGGGTCAGTGTCACAGGACCAGATCTGTTTTGTTATTTTCAGTAGGAATATCCTGACATCCAGAATGCAATGAAAGACAGGTCAAGTGGTATTTGTCAAACCTCTAAAACCCTCAGTAGAGAATAAAGCTGAATGTTTAAGATAAAGATTAAAGCCATGTTGCTGGGCTCAGACAATACCAGGAAGAGCTCTATTCCTCCATACATTTCTTATAGCAAAATGATTTTCATTTCAGACTACACAGCTGACGGAGAGGCCAGCCTGTGTGAAGAAGGACTACTCCAATTTCATGGCCTCTCTCAACCTCAGGAATCGTTATGCTGGAGAGGTAACCAATCAATTGTGCTTTTTTTTTTTCTTGCTTCCTGGTGTCGTTTGCTTTAAAATAAAAGCCTAACTTATAAATGTTAATGTCCTTTCCAACATTATCTATGAAACAGTAATTTGTGTCAATATAATTGTGTGTGCGTTTGTGTGTGTGTTACTGTGTTCAGGTTGCTGGGATGATCAACTTTGCCGAGGCAACCCACAGCACATCAGACCTCAACAGGCTAATGATGGCTCAGCTGAATTCGGCTCTAGAGAGCGGCCAGCCTGAGGCCTTCACTGAGGCCATGTTCAAAATGGCCGCCTCCTTATCAGCTCCAAAGGCACGTGGGGGTTTACTAACAGTCCATGTCACTCTGAAGATTCTGATACAAGTGGAGATTATGATTATATTCAAGACTACTACCATGCAAGAGAAATGGCATACATTATGTGCATTTATGCATGTATTTCATGTCTGAGTAGTTATGTGTATTGGTGTATAGACTGTTTACTTGCAGTCAATACCTCTTCATGCCACTATATCTATTAAGACAAAGCTGTCAGTCTGAACTAACTTTGAATATACTGAGAAATCTATTGCATGTATGTACTCAGTGTGTTCTCTCAGAATGACAGAATGTTTTTTGTGTGTGTCTGTGTGTCCTTGTGTAGAGTGTGACCCTCAGCTGCTGCACCACCTTTGCTGGTCCCCTTTGAAGATGTTCACAGAACATGGCATGGAGACTGCTATCGCCTGCTGGGATTGGCTACTGGCTGCTCGTGCCGGAGTGGAGGTCCCGGTGAGTCGCCCAGCACACTGCCTGACCTAAAATGGACTCAAATAAGACCCTATTAGAAAGATGTCTGTCTGAATCCTGAGTGACCAAGATCACATGGGGTGTAAAAAGAAAAAGACAGAATAAGATGACTGCCTCTTTAAATAGGATCTTATGGCTTCATTGTACAGAGAAGACTGAAATGCCTCTAAGTAGTGGGGTTCTCATTATTGTCCATTGAAAAGAGGTCAGGGTCACCTATGTCACCTTGAGACCGTCTTTTAAAAAAAAAACAACTTCTACTTAGGCACCAATAGCTGCAAGAAAAGGCTTAGCCAATCAGTGGGCTAAGAGTGCAGAGAATAACCTTAAACCGAGAGCCTTTGTATGATGACAACTTTGTTAGATGAATTCTAAAAGCTGAACTTATTTCCCATCTTGCTGCAGTTCATGCGAGAGATGGCCGGCGCGTGGCAGATGACGGTGGAGCTCAAGATGGGGCTCTTCTCCGACGCCCAGGTGGAAGCCGACCCGCTGGCCGCCTCAGAGGAGAGCCAACCCGTGCCCTGTCCCCCCAACATCACCCCGCACCACATCTGGATAGAGGTGGGTACTCCCTCTGACTGGGGAGTGGGATTGATTTATTATAATAATTTATTTTAAGATAAGGTTGGTATTTAGCAAACACCCCTATCCTAACACTACGTTCACACTGTTCATGTCCATTGACGGATCTCATTGACTTTGCATGGGGCGCTCTTGAAATGCATTGTGGGTCCATCCGTTCTGTCGGCTTCGTTGCTTGCGTCAAGAAGTTTAGAGAAGTTAAACTTTTCAAGCAACGACGGACCCGTCAGCCAATCAAATCTCGTGTGTGATTGATTGGCTTCTGGCTGCGTCTGCAAAGACTAGTCCCCCATACGTCAGACAGGTCCTCCGTCATCCGTCAACGGATGTGTACAGTGTGAATGTACTGTGAGTGATATGGACAGCTTTAGAAATCAAACTCAGATTTCCCTGTTGTAGGTGACACTGGTGCTGCTCCTAGATACAGTACATGCCTGGTATATCCTGAACTTATTTTTCAAACTCATTGTCACACTCATATCCAGTACATACATCTGGGGCCATTATATCCAGAGCATTGCCTTTCATTTCATTCACCTCAGTAAGACCCAAGTGTAGAAGGGTTGGGCACATTTGCAGTGCAGATACATTAATGTTGCTGTTGTGCCCCATGTCTATGATGTTCCTCACACATCTTTTTCGTCTGTCGAAAGAAAATTCATTACCACTGACCTGTGTGTGTTTGTTTCTATGTCCTGTAGTTCCTGGTCCAGAGGTTTGAGATTGCCAAGTACTGTAGTGTGGACCAGGTGGAGATCTTCGGCAGCCTGCTCCAGCGCTCACTCTCGCTCAGCGTGGGTGGACCCAATAGTAGCCTGAACCGCCACGTAGCTGCCATTGGACCTCGTTTCAGGTGAAACAGCATGCTGCCTTTGAAGTCACAGAGTTTTGCAAGCTTGTGTCATTATCAGTGCTCTTCCATAAAGGAATTCTGGCGCATTGCTATTTTCTGTGTGTGTGTGTGTGTCTGTGTCTCTGTGTGTGTGTGTATGTCTGTGTGTGTGTGTGTGTGTGTGTGTGTGTGTGTGTGTGTGTGTGTGTGTGTGTGTGTGTGTGTGTGTGTCTCAGGCTGCTAACCCTCGGTCTAGCTCTGTTGCACTCGGACATGGTCACCAACGCCACCATCCGGAATGTTCTGCGTGAAAAGATCTATTCTACGGCTTTTGACTACTTCAGGTATTTATAAGCAAGCTTGCTGTTATTCTCATCTCATGTGTTTGTACATTTTTGTATAGAACAAGGACAGCATATATTACAACTTTTTCAACATTTTAATCATAATGTGGATATTTTGGGGCAGATGCCCAAATTGTTTCAAATACTTTTTGTCCATCATAAAGAGGATTGAGCCCCCAGTTTAAATTAAAACCAAGATGTTAAGCACATTATATCTACATGTCTTTTGACAATAATAACAGGTCCATACTTGTCTCAAACCCATTCTTATTCTGGCCTTTCTCTCTCTGTGTCATTTTCTCTCTGTAGTGCCGCTCCCAAGTTCCCAACACAGGGAGACAAACGCCTGCGTGAGGACATTAGCATCATGATCAAGTTCTATGCCAGCATTCTGTCAGACAAGAAGTACCTGGCGGCCAGCCAGCTGGTGCCACCTGGTGAGCTTGGCGCCAATCCCCCCCCGAGCACCCTCTCTGCCGGGATTTTCGGATCGCTAATCGTTTCCAGCACTACTCCAATATCGATTTTGAGTAAGCCCCCTCTTGCAACCGCTGCGGTCTCGCCATCGCAAAAAAAAAACAGCGGAAGCATGTTTTTTTTTACCTGGGCCAAATTTGTTGCGCTCTGTGTGTGGCAAATTTGAAGTGAAGCAAAAGCAAAAAAGCCCAGTCGTAAAAAAAAAAATTAAACCAAATGCACGACGATCATCATGAACTCCCTCCCTCCTGATTTGTCAATTTGTCACTGGGAAACAAATTGAGAAACAGGTTTAAAAGAGAGTGAGATCTCTCTCTATCCTTCACCTCAGACGCCCGCTCTCACCCCCAACCCCACCACCAACGCCACCATAGTAAACCATTCCTCGCCACCTCATTGATAAGAAACATGAGCTATGGCCGTGCACCATGGTTTGGCATCACAGCTGTTGAATAGTTTGTAGCTGCATGACCATTTCACAGATCCAGTACACCTCCACTAGGCTCCCAGAAGCATACCCCAGGGTTCTTGCGCAGGTCTGTGGAAGCTGGAAAAATGAATGCATTTTTTTTTTTAAGAAAACAATAAAACCCAGACCTGGGAACTTGTGGAAATGATGAAGATCTGTTGACAAAACAATTCAGCGAGGTCTTGTTAATGATCACGTCTCCAAAATGAAATCTTAAAATCGCAAAAATCCTGCCCTTAATTTCGTCTCTGCGTAAGCTCAGTCTCCCATAATGCACATCATACATCCTTTCCCCCTTATGAGAGGCTGATCTGTTGAGCAATCCAGACAAAAGTAACTGGATACTAACTAACATTAAAGCGCGGCATCTAAAGGACCAAAGAGACCACACAAATAGACCTTCAAAAATTTACAGTGAAATTGAAATGGCTAAAATTCAATGTTGATGAAAGAGCAAGAACCCTTTCTTCACTCACTGTCGTGGTGCTGATCAAGCCATCACATCCAAGTCATTGTATTGTGAAGCAGCAGTAACAAACAGTGAAATGGGCATGTTAGAATTAGAACTGTGTTGGCAGGAATCTTAGCCTTAGTTGTGTGGTGCTACCTACCTGTCCCTTAGCCTTAGCTGATTCATAGATTAAATTCAGAGAATATGTTATGTGAAATTACAATGTTAGAGTAGTTTAGATTGAATTAGATTAGATTAGATCAAATTCAAGATTAAATTTAATAGTCAACTATTTACTCATATATTTAGCTGTATTTGCACAGGGGAGAGGTTTCAGGTAGGAGAGCTGCCAGCTGCCAGAGCTTAAAACAGACTCAGAGATTTAATTTAGAGACTGTGGGGTTGGAAATAATCTAGTAAAATATTTTGAGAAAAAATATTAGTAAACATATGAGATTATGATCTTGACTGAGGGCTGTATTTGTCACAATTTAAAGAAATTTTTGGTTGGATAATTGCACAGTGCTTTTTTCTCATATTCTCTACCCAGGGTTAGGGTTAGGGTTAGGGTTGTGAGACATTTTATCACGTTGAATGTTCAAATTCAAAGCCGAAGTGGAAAGAAAAAGAGACAATTTGTTGCAGAAAGAGAGAGACGCACAGAAACAGACAGCCGAAAGAGTGAGGAAGAGAGAGACAGGAGAGAGACCAGAGATATCAGGTCCAACAGAAGGGAGACACACGGCTAGAAGCGGTGAGGGTTGAAGCCCCATGACTGAATTTTGTCTGATAGTTGTGTGTGTGTGTGTGCGTTGGGCCACTGGCAGACCAACAGGACCCATCGCTGAACAGCCTGTCTGTGATGAACGCGGCCGACCCGCGGACCATGGACGTGGCCATGGGCAGTCGGCAGCAGAGTGCCCAGGGCTGGATCAACACCTACCCGCTGTCCAGCGGCATGTCCACCGCCTCAAAGAAGTCAGGTATAACTCAGTGACAAGCACCAGACCCCCCCTCACTGTCTCACCTGCCCATCATACTGCACTCCAGTTTGAAGGCACTGGTGGGCCACACAGCACACACCAAATCGGCTAGGGATGGACATTAGTTGCCCATGGAGAGTTTTAAACAAAGACTATTGAGTGATCTGTTCTGAAATCAGCTTTTAAGTGGGCATTGATTAGCCTGGGAAAACCCATCCTGATCTGCGGGCGATTTGATGGACAGTGAAAACAGATGTTGCACTTAATGTTGTTTGTCACTCTGTGCAGGCATGTCGAAAAAGAGTAACCGGGGAACACAGCTCCACAAATACTACATGAGGCGCAGGACTCTGCTTCTGGCACTACTGGTATTATCTCTCTCCTCTCTTCTCCTCTCTACTCCTGTCTCCCCTGTCTCCCTCTTTTTTCTTCTTCTCCACCTTCTTCTTTTCTCCTCTTCTCTTCTCTTCTCTTATCTCTGTTCTCCTCTTCTGCTTTCTAGTCTCCTGTCTATTGTGTCTCCTTTTCTCTCTTCTCCTTTCCACACTCCAAACTCCACTAATGTTTTCTCTATCTATCTGTCTGTCTGTCTGTCCATCCGTCCATCCTGCCAGGCCAGCGAGATTGAGCGCCTGACTACCTGGTACAACCCACTCTCCACCCAGGAACTGGCCATCCAGGTGGAGCAGTCAGTGGAGACCAGCATCGCCAACTGGAGGTCCAAGTACATCAACCTGAGCGAGAAACAGTGGAAGGACAACGTCAACCTGGCGTGGAACATTGCCCCTTACCTGGCCATGCAGCTGCCCGCCAGGTACACTATGTCCTAACACTCCCATACACATTAGCCATATGGGGCCTGGCCACTAATACACACACATACACACACACACATACACATATACATACAGGTAAAGATACATTGCATAGGTTACCTACATAGCCATGCAGCTCCCTGCCAGATGCATGTACACACACTCTATCTTCTGTTCCCTCACTCACACACACACACACACACACTTATTAACCCAGATCTACAAAACATTTAGATTGGCTCCCCACATGCACCCATTCCTGTATGTACCCAGATGCTGTTCAAATGTTTGTTCTGCAAATACGGACCCCTGATTTGTTTGAGCTGATGGGTGTGCCCCTTAGTCACCTTTGAAGCAAAGAACAAACCAAAACTCTACACACCAAAAGCAACAAAAAAATCATCTAAAAAATCAGCCCCTGCATGTAATTCTTCATTTGGAACAAAGTTTGTAAAAGGACATGGACGTCTTGAATGGTAAATGCTGTAGCGTTTTGTGTCTTTCTGACACATTGATCAAATTCACCTGAATCTCACCCTAGGGCTACACTGGATGAGTTATGGAAGCCTTAAGTCAAGTCATGTCAAATAACATTGTAAAGACTGGTCTATTTTTTTAGAATGTTCACTCACCAGACACTTTCTCTTCTGGTAGGTTTAAAAATGCAGAGGCCATCGTTGCTGAGGTGACACGCCTCGTCCGACTGGATCCAGGAGCGGTTAGCGATGTCCCAGAAGCAGTCAAGGTGAATGTCTACGAAACGTTTTATTTTATTACATATTTATCTATTTCAGTTCATGTCAGACTTATGGTATATCAATTCATGCATATTTTGATTTGTATATTCGGTGCATCCGGTGCAATATTGAGTGGAGTTTGCGGAGTGTTTAGGGTTGGCTGTTAGGATATTATTCCCTAGTCAACCAACAGGGGGCAGGAGATCAGGAATGTATTTCAGCGATGAGCCTTGGAATGCTGATCTGCTTTGGTGTGATTAAGAAAGCTGTCTTGAGAAGTCTTGAGAAGTGTTCGTGATGCCAGTGGTGGGAGTAGACACTAGTGAATTAATTATGGTCGGGGTTTGGGGCGGGGGGGGGGGGCCTAGAGGTGTGTGTGTGTGTGTGTGTGTGTTTTGTTTGTCTGTGTCTGTGTCTGTGTGTGTGTGTGTGTGCGCGCGCTTTTAACTGATCTGCTAATGGCATCAGGCGTGAGAAACTCCCTGGGCAAATAACAACTGTTGTCTGCTAACTAATGCTCCAGGTCATTTCTGGATAGATTTGTCTCTCTCTCCCTGACTTTACCAATCACTCATCTGTTTCTTCTCTGCCATTTCTCTGCCTTTTACTGTTTCTTATCTGAAGTATGTATGTATGTGTATGTCTGCTTTTTCTTCTAAATAATTGTAGATGTGCATCCCTCTACATTTTTCAACAGCAGTGTACAAGAGTGATGGATTCAATTTGTTTACTCATTTGCAAGTGGAAAGATAATCGAAGTTCCTTCAGCTTTTTCTTGCATACACTGCACTCGCCATAATAACACTAATTTTGTAATAGTGATGTTGTATTCGTTCTCTTCATTTCCTGTTCACTCAGCGCACCATAGATCTCTTTCTCCTCTCTTCTCCTCCTGCTCATTTGGCGTACCATAGACATCGATTTTCTCTCTAATAAAAGTCTTTTGTGGGGCACAGTAGAACAGTTCGCTAAGGCATCCGTAGCAAAAACTCAGGGACCTCGGGGTGCCTCCAACCCGAATTATATCCCGACCTCTCTCCATCGCTCTCTCTCCCATTCATTTCATGTCTTTTCCTACTATTCTAAACTAATTAATTTGAAAACAAAAAAAAAAGATCTTTGAAGATACTCAACCCCATATTGCTCCCAGTGAGAAGGTTGGCACCTTGGATGGCAGCCTCTGCCATCGTTGTGTGAATGGGTGACTGTAAAGCGCTTATATATAAAAACCCTATATAAAGTCCATACAGTCCATTTACCATCTTTCTTTCTACCTTGTCAGTTCCTTGCCACAGAGCATACCATAGATACTCATTTTCTCTAATACGGATGTCTCTTCCTCTCTCCTTTCTTCAGTTCCTGGTCACATGGCACACCATAGACGCTGACTCCCCAGAGCTGAGTCACATCCTGTGCTGGGCCCCAGCCGACCCGCCGACCGGCCTGTCCTATTTTTCCAGCATGTACCCCCCTCACCCTCTCACCGCCCAGTACGGGGTCAAAGTGCTGCGCTCGTTCCCTCCCGTATGTAGATATACATACACACACACACACACACACACACACACACACACACACACACTCACTCAGTCATGCCATGTATGCATACACATGCATGTGGACAAATATAGGTTTCCAAGGTTTCACACAGATGGAAAAGAAAAACAAATGATTGTTTTCAAGCTACATGAAGTGGCACAAAATGTCAAATGAAACACCTGGAGATGAAAAGACAAGTTGTGAACTTGTCGTACTTGTTCATTTACAAATGCACTCAGCTTAGCTCCATATAAGACGAATGAGCATGAGCCACAGTTCATAAATCATAAGTAATGTGATATGCAGTGGTTGGAATGATCACAGAGCAGGTAGGGGAAGTTCAGAAAAGTCACCCAACGTTGAGTGCCCTGACCTTTTGTGCAGTTCATGCAAATACACACACACACACACACATACTGAAAGCTGCACCCTGAGACCAATTTGCCAGTGTATGCATGAGCCACATATAGCAGACAAAGCCATGCTAGACGCTCGCTGCTGGGGTGGGCTGCGTCCAGTGTTGGCCCTGTCATTTACTGATGGTGTTCCTATTAGTTGAAGAAGTAGTGGGCAAGCCTGACAGAATGTGCCTCTGGTAATGGTGGTGATAACAACTCTTTGCTTTTGCCTCTTCTTGTTGACAGGATGCCATTCTCTTCTACATTCCTCAAATAGTCCAGGCACTACGCTTCGACAAGGTGATGACAGGCATGCCAGGGGGCACACACTCATCACATCAAACGCGCCCCCCCCCCCCTTTGCCCCTCCCATCTTCTGACTCACCTGTGTGCCAACCGGCTCTTCTTGTTGACCCCTCCCCACACACACAACACACACACACACACACACACACACACACACACACACACACACACACACACACACACACACACACACTCTCCCCTCCTCCTCTGTGTCCTTTAGATGGGCTATGTGCGGGAGTACATTCTGTGGGCGGCGCAGAAGTCTCAGCTGTTGGCCCACCAATTCATCTGGAACATGAAGACCAACATCTTCATGGACGAGGAGGGACACCAGAAAGACCGTAAGTCCTGCAACCTAAAGCCACAACTTACACACGCACACATATACACACACACACACTCACACAAACACACCCCTCCCCCTCTTGCACACGCACGCAAACCCACTACCTCCTTCCACACATGCACACAGACCCACCACCCCCTCCCACACACGCACACAGACCCACCACCCCCTCCCACACACAATCAGATACACACGTGTCTCACATAGACAGACACTCACACACACTCACACCAAGAGCAGGGGCCCAAGTCGCCTTTTAGGTTCCTAATCTGGCCCTCGGTTACTTGAGTTTTTCCTGGAAGGTCACACTTGCCAGGGAATCCTGTAGATTGGATTAGGGATTACCATACTGGGTTTGCCTTTTCACGCAGTTGGGTGAGACACACTGTGCCCTTCACAAATTTGCTAAAGATCAATAGAAAGTGCCATGAAATTTTTTTCCAAAGTGAACTAGACTCACCTAGCGCTGAATTCTGCAAGGTTTTGTTAAAGCAAAAGTATTCAGTTATGATCATTAAGTGATTCTTTTTAAGAAATATTTTTGAATTTTTGTTAACCCCAAGAAAAAACAAAAACAATTCTGAACAAAAAAAATCACAAACTGAATGCAACCTATGCAACCTTTGTCAGTTTCAAAGTGTTAATGAGCTTTCAAGCTGCAATTTAGGATTTCCTGTTTCTCTGGAAAAGAAAGGTTATCACGTGTCATTCTTCAGAATGAGAAAGACAAGAGAATACAAAGAGAGAGTTCAAATAAAGGAAAACGGTGTTGAAATCTAAAAGTCAGGCAGTAGCTATGAGTAATTAGTACTTGTCAGGAATATCTGCAGTCTGGGCTGTAATTCCAACCAGTTGGATTTGTGACAACTTGTCTGAACAAGGACTCCTGTTGTTTTTTGCTCCCACACACAGTGAAGAATATGGCAAGAAAGGTAAAAAATAAATTCAATATCTGGGTGATTTAAGAAGTCTCACTTCTCATATCTAAAGCATATGCCCAAACCAACACACAGAAATGCTATACTGGACAGAAAAGCTCCTTAGATCTGAGCTGAAGTGCTAAGATCAGTTCATCCAGTGGGGTGAACTAAAGGTGGTGAAAGCATCACAAAAAGACGACGAATCTGGATGATCTGGAAAGATTCTGTGAAAAGGAATCATCCAACAACACTTGCTATGCATTATCCAACATCAATGTGTTGTCACAGGATAAGGCTCAGAGCTGTTTTATTGGCAAGGCTTTACAGTGTATTCAATTATAAGATTTTTTTGAGTGTTGAGTTTTTGAGTCTGTCCTCTAATTGTGTAGAGGACTTGTCTCTATTTGGACTTCATAACACATCTGAAACCCCAGTGATGCTGATAATACCAACAGACTCTGTGGTTCCAGTTTTTCATGTCACCCAGACGCAAGTCTCAGATGTAAACCTTTCCCCACCAAGACACTGCATTTGACCCAGGAATGTCTGTAAGGTCACAAGGTCAAGAATGTACCATCTTGGATACCAGTGTTTCCAGCTCTCTTTCTTGCACACACACCACACACACACTGTGCACAAATGGGGTCATCAGTGTCTTTGAGCTAAACCAAGTGAGCGTAACCAATCAGAAGCAAGGACACACCTATCTGGGTTTACTTGAACCCACCTGACTGAGTTAGCCAGTGAGATTACAGGCTTAGTCATGGGAGGGAGTGCAGTGTAGGGTCCCAAAGTCACAGGCCCTACAAGGTTCCAAAATCAGTTACATCCAGTCATAATATTCCTTTTTTTTGTGAGTTTCGGTTATATCAGTAAAATTCCAGGTGTGTTGTTTTGATTGCATAAATATCAATCACTCAAGAATGAATTTCTACTGACCTTTACTACAAACTTTTACTGACAAAAATTATGAAATCATGAAAAAGCATTCAAATACAGGGAGCTTGTTCTAGAATCATGGGTCAGAAACTTGTCTGTAAGTCCTGCAACTTAAACCCACAACTTACACATGCACACATATACACACACACACACTCACACAAACACACCTCTCCCCCTCTTGCACACGCACGCACGCAAACCCACTACCTCCTTCCACACATGCACACAGACCCACCACCCCCTCCCACACACGCACACAGACCCAGAGGGCCTGCAAGCTGGCGCCCACTAGGCTGACAGTCAGACGTCTGATGCGTCATAGTGGCGGGTCTCATCAATGCATTAGCTCAAATTTGAGCAGTATGAGCAACTCAGGCGATATCGGCAAACCTCCTTGCAGCCGATTTAACAAGTTGCATCAGCAACACAGCCATTGGCCACAGTAGCTGTCAGTCCAGCATGAGGTCTGCCCTTTTGTGCATACACTGAAAGATTGACTGTCTGATGAACCTCATTCTTACCTCTCTTTTTCCCATTCTTTTGCTCTCTTTCCCTCTCCTCTGCCCCCTCCACTCTTCCTCTCTCTACTGTTCTCATCATCTTCTCCTCTGCCTCCTCCTCTTCCTCCTCTTCTTCCTCATGTGCAGCGGACATTGGGGAGCTGCTGGAGCAGATGATGGAGGAGATCATTGGGGGTCTCTCTGGACCAGCCAAAGACTTCTACCAGCGCGAGTTTGATTTCTTCAACAAGATCACCAACGTCTCTGCCATTATTAAGTAAGGGATTGTTTGGAAAAAAAAAAACACCGGCTCACTTGCTGTGAACTCAGTCCATTATCTACACAATACAGTGTGCACATGCACGCAAACACACACACGTTCTGCAACCTTCATTTATTTTTATTATGTAATAGTATAATATTAATGGTAGTGATAGCCATCCCGGGTGTTGTTGTGTTGTTTTCAAAACAAACACCTTTAAACAGTGCAAATGCTACAGAAGGACATGTTATGTAATACTATAATAATAATGCTGTTGATTCGTTAATTTTCTAAAACAAATAGATTACAGTCTCAGAATACATCAGTTACAAGCCATCCCAGCTGTTGTTGTGTTGTTAAACAAGATGCAAACACTACAGAAGGACCTCTCTCACACACATTCACACACTCTCACACACACACATACACACTCACACACACTCTTTCTCTCTCTCTCTCTCTCTCTCTCTCTCTTTTTTCTTTCTCTTTCTCTTGCTTTTTCACACACACACACACACACACACACACACACACACGGTATAGAGTGTTACTGTAAAGCTGATGTGTCTTGTTAGGCCTGTTCCAAAGGGAGATGAGAGAAAGAGAGCCTGTCTGAAAGCCCTGTCTGACATCAAAGTTCAGCCTGGTAAGTGGACACTCATGTCGGCCCTGTTTTACACACACACACACAGACACACACGGATACACACACACACACACAGAGTTGTTCACCCACACACATACACACACACACACACACACACACTACTGATGCGCAGGTCAATGATTTTTAACACCCACAACAAACCCGACCCATTATGACAGCCAACCCTCTCCACCCGACCTGCAAAATTACACACAGATTTTTTTGACCCGACCTTGCTCAACCAGCCAAAAATGAAATAAAAAAGAATCCAATGAGTGTACGCTGTGATTTGCAGTACCCTTGAGAAAAACACATGGTAACCTAGGCCTACTTACGAGAGGAATTTGCTCACCTTACACTGCCGTTTGGTTGTCCCAGATTTTGACATGATGGATAGCACAGGCTACTCATGATTTTATTGAGTCTTAGTTATCAATCACAGAATGGCAGAAAATACAAAGAGGAAAAGTTTTACAATTTTATCCTCACACAAAAAAAACAAACCCGCACTGCCCAACCCGTGCATCACTATCACACACCAATGGCCATGCCTCTAACAGATTGCTCTGCCTTTCTTAAGCATTTACAACCATACACTTTGTTTTGTAAACAAAGGTTGGAAGCAGCCCCTGTAGTCACCATTGTTACACACTGCATGTATACACACACACACACACACACAAACAAATGAATGGCAAGTGTGTTGCACACAACCTGCATTAACTCATCGGCACTGTGTGTGTGCGCGGGTGTGTGCGTGTGTGTGCGTGCATGTGTGTGCGTGTGTGTGTGTTCATGCGCGTGGGTGTGTGTGTTGGTGCGCAATCATCTTGTTAGTCAAATGTTACTGATTTTGTCCTTTCCATCTGCAGGCTGCTATTTGCCCAGCAACCCTGAAGCCATTGTTTTGGACATCGACTACAAGTCTGGCACCCCTATGCAGAGGTAACGATGCGATATGATAGGGGCGATGGTGGCGCAAGTGGTAGAGGTGCCGTTTGGCAACTGGAGGGTTGCAGGTTTGAGCCCCACTCTGCCTGACCCGATCAAAGTGTCCTTGAGCAAGATACTAAACCCCAAATTGCTCCCGGTGACAGGTTGACACCTTGCATGGCAGCCTCCCCCACCAGTGTGAATTGAATTCATGAATTGAATGAATTGGTGAATGTGAGGCATACTCTGTAAAGCGCTTTGAGTGCTTGTAGGAGTAGAAAAGCACTATATAAATGCAGTCAAAAAAAACAGGTATCACTCCCTCTCCCACAACCTTACCTTCTGCTGGTCGGGTGGCTACCACACTACTCTATTGGTGTTAAACATTAAGCAGGAAGCTGTTACTGATGGGAGGCACAGACCCATAACATAGAAATGGCACAAAGTCCCCTGACCTAAGAATCTTATTAGTCTAGGTCGTTGTGTTTATTTTAAGATTTTCTCAGGGTTTTTGTTTTTGATCAGATATTTGTTTGTTCTCCTGCCATTTGTATTTCGTTACACAATGTCAAGCGGATGGAGGTAATTTGACGGAATTCACTGCTACCCAAATCAGTTCGATAATAATAGAGAACCATTAATGCTGAAATTCGAAGACACTGTCTTCTTTTTCAGGCTGCAATTACATCACCTGTTTACACAGCCATACCTGCTGTTTGTGCAGTGCTCCTTATAGAATCTGATTAAACTGCACTAGAGCTCCTTTTCACTTTTTTTTCATGCATTGCTGATTTTAAACACTCTTCTAACGGGTCCTCTTTTGTCCTTTGACCTGCCTAGTGCCGCCAAGGCTCCCTATCTGGCAAAATTTAAGGTCAAACGATGTGGAGTGAGCGAACTGGAAAAGGAAGGTAAGAAATCACCAACAACAGTGGCCCACCTATGGGTGTGTTTGTCCTTTCTGTGTGTGTGTGTGTGTGTGTGTGTGTGTGTGTGTGTGTGTGTGTGTGTTGTGTGTGTGTGTGTGTATGTATGTGTGTGAGAGAGAGAGAGAGAGAGAGAGAGAGAGAGAGAGAGAGAAATACAGACTTTGGCCCTGTCCCACCTTCTCTTGGGTGTCACCCGAGTTCACTTGAGTCCAGGTTTAGCATTAGATGCCCCCTCCTAAACATAACTGCGAGTGTTACACACATGTCGCATACCATAAAGGCGTGGACCAACCAGAGTGGGTTGCACTCAACCTCTGTTAAAGGTAAACATTGGATAAGGGGCTCGTGTTCAGTGATGACCTTGGCACGCTGGCACACGGCGTCATCTTCCATATAAGCGGAGAGGAGCGATAGAGAGAAATAGTGAAAGGATGAAAAAGGATGAAAGCGCAGAGGAAAGAAAAGAAGAGGAATTGAAAGGGAAAGAAATGAGCTTGAGCTCAGAGGCAAGCAGTGGTTGGCTGTGTGTGCTGTATTATGTATACTAAGGTTTATGCCCTGAAAGGTTGCTCTATGGCCTCTTTTCTGGGTTGGGGGTTTAATTATGTGAATGTGGTGTGTGTGTGCGCAAGTCTGTGTTGTATGTGTTTTTGTATGTTGTATGTTTATGTCTGTGTGTGTGTGTAAGAGACAGAGAGATGTATATGCTCATAAAATCTGTGTGTATGAAAGAGATGTGTATGAATATAATAACGTGTGTGTGTTTGTGTGTGTGACAGGTCTGCGCTGTCCCTCTGACTCTCTGGAGGATGGCGACGAGAACTCTGAGGCTGCGCGTAAGGTGTGCTGGCAGGCTGCCATCTTTAAAGTGGGAGACGACTGTCGGCAGGTCAGACCCTCCGCTACACACAGATCACACACACCGTCAGATCAGTGTGAGAAATAAAGCTGTCAGGGCCCACGGGTGCAATCTGCTTCCCTCTTTTCTACTCCTCTTTCCTCCTCTTCCCTCTCTTCTACTCCTCTTCCTTCCTTTCACTGTCCTCCATTGTCCTGGTCACCCGTCTCTCACTCATCTGACATTGCATTCTGCTTTGTTTAGTTCAGTCTGCTCTACTGTCAGGACTAATGATGCAAACTCTCGTTAAAACACTGAATCGCTGCTTAAAGGGTTGAATTACATGGAAACTTTGAAAACATTGAAGGGTTGGTTTTAAAGTATGATTAAAATATAATCAGAAGAGCAAAGGAAAAGAACCTCTTTTTATGCTCTCTCTCTCTTTTCTCTATCTATCTATCTCCCATTCACCTCTCTTTCTCTTCCTCTGTCTCTCTCTATCTCCCCACAGGACATGCTGGCGCTGCAGATCATTGGCCTCTTTAAGAACATCTTCCAGCTGGTTGGACTGGATCTGTTTGTGTTCCCTTACCGGGTGGTGGCCACAGCCCCAGGGGTGGGTGCTCCCCCGTTTCGTCTGTCCCACCGAAACACACAACACACACACACACACGATTTGGTCTATTTTAGTGGGAATTTATGGGGCGCCATTGGCTAGGGCAGTGTTGGGTGAGGTGTAAATTCTGCTCTTTTGGTGACCATGCCAACTGTATATATGCAGCTGACATGTTGGGTATCTCAGTATAGTTTGATTCTCTCCTTATATCTTTCATGAAACACAGTCATGTACATGAAGAATGGGGGATCAGATCAAATCAATCATCTTAGGTCTAGTGCCCAAGAGCTCATTGGAAAAGTAGAGATGGTAGCTGTGATGTTATATGATATGTGTATGCGTGTGTGTGTGTGTGTGTGTGTGTGTGTGTTTTCCCTCCATAGTGCGGGGTCATCGAGTGCATCCCTGACTGCAAGTCACGTGACCAATTGGGCCGACAGACGGACTTTGGCATGTATGACTATTTCAGGAATCAGTATGGAGACGAGTCCACACTGGCCTTCCAGAAGGTGACCTTTCAATTCCTCACCACATCTTTAGTGACCAGTATCCCCAGTACAAAGTCTATGCATCAAGTCCCTCACCGCAACTAATAGATACTATGTATCAACTCTACACCAAATACTTCATCGGCTTCAAAGTGATGTGTGAAGTGTAGACTCACTCTTCAGTCTACTTAGCAGCAGATACTACAAACACTTAAGCGCAGTGCAGTAATTGGTTCATATTTTATTTAACATACTTACAGTCCTGCCATATATTAGCGTTGCTGATGAAAGACGGTCTTTTGAAAGCCCAGGGCTTATCCTGTTATCCTGAGGCTGTTTCTTCTCTCATTTTGAAATACTGCCACATCAAATTAATAGTGCCTTTTAATACTCAATCCAGCTTTGGCCATTCTTACCACTTCCATTTTCATATTAGGAAACCTTGCCAAAAAACTCCATTTGAGAAATGCATTATCAGAAATCACCATTTCTCTCTCTCTCTCTCTCTCTCTCTCTCTCTCTCTCTCTCTCATCCGTTCTCAGGCACGTTATAATTTCATTCGCAGTATGGCAGCATACAGCCTGCTGCTCTTCCTCCTCCAGATCAAAGACCGACACAATGGCAACATCATGCTGGACAGCAAAGGACACCTCATCCACATCGGTCTGTCCAAACAGCAACCCAAACACACACAAACACACATCCAACACACACTAGGAATGGCACAATAGCAGTACCAAACTGGATTAAAAGAGTCTCCTTATCAATATCCAGTCTATTCAATTCAGACATGTGTCTCATTCAAACTCATTCATTGCTATATATCAATATGTGTGTGTGTGTGTGTGTGTGTGTGTGTGTGTCCATGCAGACTTTGGCTTCATGTTTGAGAGCTCCCCCGGTGGTAACCTGGGCTGGGAGCCGGACATCAAGCTGACAGACGAGATGGTGATGATCATGGGTGGCAAAATGGAGGCCACCCCCTTCAAGTGGTTCATGGAGATGTGTGTGCGTGGATACCTGGCCGTCAGGTGAGACGCCTGACGGTGTAAATATTTCAGTGCATCCTGGGAGATTGTGGGTGGTGGGGTGGGGGGTGATAGGTGGTTTGGGGTCGGGCAGGCAGGCTCAGGGGGTTTGCGGTTGGCTCCCGGGCCCCATCTCTGATTGAATAGGTGTAATTAACTTCAGTAGGGCCTGTGGCAGCGGCTCAATAATTTAGAGTTGGAGGGCAGGATGGGAGATTGTGGGGATGGAAAAAGCTGGGCTGCCTGACCACACCTGGGCAATTAGCATGAAAGTTTGATTGCTGGCCTCAGTCCTGTCCTGACGAAGTCTTCCCTCTGCTCTCACTTCTCTACTCCTCCCATCCTCAGTAATCCTCTCTCCTCTTTCTGTTTTTCTCTCTTGCCCACTCTTTTCTTTTCTATCTTCCTCCATCTGATCCCCTTCCTTATTTTTCAGTGCCTCATGTACTAGTCCTTTTTCTCCTTTCTTCCTCTCCACTTTTCTGCTTTTACCTTTTCTTCTTTTCCTCTCTGTTCTTTTACTCCAGTCCCCTGTTCTTTCTTTTCCTTTCATCCATTTTTCCCCTCTCCTTTCACCCTCCCATATTGCACCTCTCTCTCTCTCTCTCTCCCTCTCTCTGTCTCTTTCGGTAGATAGCAAATTTAGCATAGTGAGTTACCCAGTGCCTCTTTCCTCACTGTTGACTGGTTGAACTGGTCTCTCTCTCTCTCTCTCTGTGTCTGTTTCAGGCCCTACATGGATGCAGTGGTATCCCTGGTGACCCTGATGCTGGACACAGGGCTGCCGTGCTTCAGGGGACAGACCATCAAGCTCCTCAAGTGAGTTTAAGAGGCTCCCCACCATCCAGGAGGCAGACCCCCCCCCAGACACACACACACACACACACACACACACACACACACACACACACACACACACACACACACACACTCATTCCTGTCCACCCCTCATAGCTCGCATACCTCGCCATTGCTCACGTCATGTCACAGCAGCAGGCATGTCATGTCACGCTCGCAGACCACAACCATCACGACTACCATCACCCTCCTCTTTTCAGACCTCTTCTACAACAACACATCTCACCCCAGGCTCACCCCAGGCTCCCACTGTGTCATACCTGGAGCAGCACAACACCACATAATGGACAGAAGGCTGCCTGAATCCCAGTCTTTAAACCCCCAACCCTGAAAAGTTAACTGTCATGACTCGGCCAGTCAAGTCAAGTCACTTCAGGCCAGTGAAAGCAGTCAATCAACCTGCATTCAACCCATAGCCCTTGTTGTTCAATGTTGTTCAAAGTGCTGTCAGTAGGAATAACACTTTGACAATTTGGTATAGCATAGACAGAGTATCGAAACACAAGGAAAACTTAATTTCAGTTTGCTTTTCCTGTGCCCTGTTCAGTTAGCGTTAGCTGGCGGTTCTTAGAGGGTTCAAGCTCTAGAGCGCAGGGCAGACTTTGGAATTCAGTTGATGTTTAGTTAATTGGTTTGGTAAATATTAATTGTCACTGAGCTGTCTTTATCTGCCTGGTGACTCGGCCGTTGTTGTGATACTCCGGAAGCGTAGGCACGCCACTGAAATGTAAAGCCCCAAATGAGTGCCACTGGATAAAAGCATCTCGCCACTGAGCAGCTCTGAAGAGTAAAGAACGGGGCACTCTCCTGGCTTTGTGTCACGGATCGCTTTACCACCCCTCTCACCTGGCCTTCCTGTCGCTTTTAGCCTCAGGTTCGTCTCACATCCCCGATCCCCACGCCTTCGCCGCTTCACGTTGACGTGACACCTTTTCCTTCACTGCCCGCCCTCTATTCAGTATTTACACACACACACACACACACACACACACACCAGTTCTCACATCTGCTGACAGACACTTGTTTTCTAAACGTCTGTATTGGGAAGCGCTTTGTCATATAACGTACACACCTTTGAATGTATCTGAGCTAGTCAGTTTTTTGATTTGAGGTAGTTTCTGTGTGTGTGTGTTTGTGTGCGTGTGTGTGTGTGTGTGTGTGTGTGTGTGTGTGTGTGTGTTTTTGTGTGTGTGTGGAGTGGGGTGCTGTCTATACCTATAACACACTGATTGATTTTTCTGCAAATGACTGATACATTTTTTTTTCATCAGTGGTCATATGTTAAAAAACTGAGTCTCTTTAAATATACATATATCTATATTTTAAATTGTGTAATTGTGGACTTGCATTAAGAAGAAAAATACATGTTTGTTTCCCTGCAGGCAGAGATTCAACCCAGCCTTGAGCGAAAAAGAGGCAGCTGCTTTCATGATCAAAATCATCCAGAGCTGCTTCCTCAGTAGCAGGTAAGACTTGGAGATGTCTAGGAATGGGTTGTGTTTGTGACACTGCCCCTGTAGATCTCCTGCTGTCCCATAGCGGGATGCTTACACAGGTTCGGAGAAGTTGGAAAACGCTTTTTTCCTTATTAAAAAAAGAAGTGAAGTCCAAGGTTAAAACTGTTGCGAAAACTTTATCATCACCAAAGCTTCAGGAATATACATAAAGGGTCTCAAAGACAATGCGTTCATAAAAAGTCAGGTATTTTAAGCCGTGAAAAAAGCGAGTACCCCGTCATCCTTTTGAAAACTTGCAAGAATTTCTTTCTGAATGGAGATGCACTTTTCACTGTTGCACTGCGTAATTATTGACAAAACAAAAGCAAGACTGACTGTTTAATCTTTTCTTTTTGCAGGAGCAAAACCTACGACATGCTTCAGTACTACCAAAACCAGATCCCCTACTGAATATCAGCCAAGGGAATTGTTGTCTCTACCTACACACCTCCCATTCCCTCTCCACACATGTGTGTGTATGTGTGTGTGTGTGTGTGTGTGTGTGTGTGTGTGTGTGTATCTGTGTGTGCATTGCGTGTGTGGGATCAGGGGTCTTCAAGCAATGATAACTAAAAAAAATGCACTTTACAAGCCTTCAGATATTTCAGACCCCTGACTTTAGCAGTCAGTCCGTTGCTGTGGTCGTGAAAGTAGTCAATCATCACTTAGTCATTTCAGCTCCTAGCTGCTGTGTAGTGCGTTATTGTTTAATCATTTCACTTTGGGACTACTGTAATCAGCATGTACTGTGCATCTGTATGTTGTCGATGATTAGGTTTTTTTTTGTTCATTCGACGGTTACTCTTTAACCCCCGTCGTAATGCGGTGCACGTCCATATTAGGAACATTCCAGTTTGTAAGTGAAGCAGTCTTGACCTTTAACTTGAACCTTCAGGATAGGTTGTCACTGGACAGTGTGCGCCTGCAGAGAGAGGGGACAGACGTCTGGCCACCGGCTTCCACCAATCATTGGTGAGAGATGGGTGATAGGCAAACCCAGACCAGCAGCACCCTCACCCCTAGGCTTCGGCCATCTGTCCCACCCACTCCCCCACCTCCAAACACAACCCGGACAGTGGGGAGCCTCAGGGGTTGGAGGTTTAGTTAGCATTAACCAAGGAACTAGTACCAACCGACTGTACCACCTTATTTACCCCACAAGCGTTGGGCCGTTTGTTATGCAACCTTGTGCACGTCTTCTAATCACCATGGTGGTGTTTTGGACTGAGGAGTTTCCAGATGTTCTTTGTGTTTTCTCTTGTATATGTGTGTGCAGAGACTTTGTCATACTCGCAACCTTGTGTCAGGAAATCAGTCTTAAACTGACAGCTGTATTACATTTAGATGTATTTTAATTCTGGAGAATGGATGTTTACATGTAGACGATCAACTAAGGTCATGTATTTGGGATTAAGTCTTCGCAAGACCCATCCCATTCCTTTGTTCTGTGTATATAAATAGGTTTTAATGTGGATTTTAATTAGATGAGTGAGAAGAGTCAGAGAGATAAGAAATGTTGATTACTGTTAAATGACAACTCACTGACGCTGAGTCTAATTTGAATAAGAAACTGTATTATTTCAAAGTATAGATCTATATATATATATGTGTGTACTTTTGACATTTCACAATTTTCATAAGTATATTTAAGACAAATCAAAGTTGTTAGGCTTTTTTTTTTTTGAAAGGGTGACACTTCAACGCTGTCATTCTCACTGGATGGCTGTTAACACCATCTTCTCTTACTCATCCCGTCCTTTTTTTTTTTTTTTTTTTTAATTTTGATTTTGTTTTGTTTTTATCATCTGCATGGCCTGCCACCCCAGGTCACCAGAAGGGTGCAGTTGAGCCCTGCGCACGTTGCTTTTCCGGCCTTCTGCCGGCCCGGCCGATCTTTGGCCCTGGCAGTGTGTGCTGACAGCGGCCATAAAGACCGAGGGGGCTGGTGGGCGGGATGGGAGAAGGGGCCCGGGGGAGATGGGGGTGGGGGTGCTTGTGGGATGGTGGGGGTGGTGGGGGTGGTGGGGTGGGTGGGAGGGAGGGAGCTTTGGAGACAGACACTCCCGATGCACTGATACTGGCCTGCATGACTGGCCTCTGGCAGAGCTGGAGTCATGGACTGAACCCACCCCTCCCCCCACTCAACCCCACACCACCACACCACACTATACCATACACATCCTCTGACAGCAAGTCATGTGGGATCCAGGAGCTTTATTACGTGAACTTTGTTCATTGGTAATCATGGGTTGTATGTGTGTGTGTGTGTGTGTGTGTGAGAATGTGTATGTGTGTATGTGTGTGAGAATGTGTATGTGTGTATGTGTGCGTATGTGTGAGTGGTCAAATGTATGACATAACATCCTAGCTCCAATTGAAATAAGATCATTTGAAATGTACATGTTTGATCAGATTCTAAATATAAACTACAGAATATGGAAACAGCTGTCTTGGCTTGTGCTTTTATTTTTAACTGGCCTCCTCAAAGAATGTTGCAATGCTTTAGGTCAATATCTGTCTGCCGGTATATCATGTCAGTCAATGACTTTGTAGAAACTATAATGAAGTTACCATGGGATCTTAGGCTATTTGCCACCAATTTCCCTTAGTAAATCACAACTATTTGCCATATTTACACTGGAACAACTCAATTGTCAGTATCAACTTGCCTAATTA
Source organism: Tenualosa ilisha (assembly GCA_015244755.2). Classification (NCBI taxonomy): domain Eukaryota; kingdom Metazoa; phylum Chordata; class Actinopteri; order Clupeiformes; family Clupeidae; genus Tenualosa; species Tenualosa ilisha. The sequence goes on along the minus strand of PYXC01002283.1, from coordinate 2,539,237 downwards.
ATGTACCGCATGTGTATGGTCTGCCTTTCATGAATAAATCAGTGGCTACGCAGATGCTGTTGTTCGAATAGGTAACTTAACAGATTATGTTAGGAGAGACTCAACTGAACGGGTGAGTTCATACTGCGTGACATTGAGAATTCTCTGCAAATCAGTGGTATTCTGATAGCATGATGGTCATTGTAACCTTGCATGATTGCTCGAAGTGCTCCTGGAGTCATGTTTCTCATGGTTCATCTTACGAGTCCAGGATTGCCTTGGGTAGCCGAGTATTTGGATACTTTGAGTCCTGTGGACATTAATATTTAATAGGGAGGGGAGATATAGCAGGAGGCGCAGAATTGCTGAGCGGATCCATAAGTGGGAGGTCACATGGGCACTATCTCCTGCCTGGATCAGCAACGTTAACCAGCCCTGGACTCATTAAGGCACCTCTCAGCGACTGGCCGTCCGCTCTGCCCGCCTCATCTCATCCCTGCATGTCCTGACCACCCTCCCCCCACTTCCCCACTCTGAGCCTCAGAGCTTTACAGCATAGCCTCTGCCTTGAACATATAGCAGCCCCAACCACACATACACACATCCACACACGTACAGGCCTCCAGCTCTTTCCAAGAGACTCATCCCCACCCAACACACGTAGCCACAGTGCAGGCGTATAAGAAGAGATGGGATGATCACAAGCTCCAGATCCCAAGCATGTACAGAGAGTGAGCAAAACACACTCTCACGTATACACGCAACACCCCCCCCCCACCGCTTTCTCTGAATCTACCTCTTCTTCCTGTCAGAGTGGCCCCCACCTTTCCATGCTTCCTCCCTGCTACCCACTCTCTTTTCTGACTACTGGAATTCCACTGCCATCCATACATTAGTGCGAATGCTGGGTTGCCATGGCAACCTGTCCCCACAGTCCCTCAATGGGGAGATGGGCAAGAGAGAGAGAGGGAGAGTGGACTGGAAAGGGAGAGAGAGGATTGGAGAGGCAGAGTGGGTTGGAGGTAGTGAGCAATGGGGGGTGGAAGAAGTAGGGGGGAGAGGTGAGGAATGAATATAAGGTGTTACCAGTAATCCTTTCCCCTCTTCAGAAAACTATTGAAGTCTTGGCAACATGCAGGTTAAAAGAATCCAAACATTTATCATCATTTTTAGGCTATTAAAGCGATTATATCTACGCTCTTAATTTGAATTTCCTTTTCCATAATTTCCTTCCCTCCCCCATCGCCCACTGTAAGCCAAGTCTACATGGGTCTACAGCTTTCTCAGCTGTTGGTGGGAGGGGGCTGCGCTATAGGTCTGGGTGGTCAGCTGCCACAGGAGACAAGCCTGCTAATACGTGCCCGTCATCCTCTCACATAAGAGGATATGAAAGTTATTTTTAAAATTGTGCCCCTTTACAGTCGCCGAGCTCAGCACTCTTGTGAGAGACTAACGTCGGGTCTGCGCGCGCCTCCCGCCAACACATTAGCGCACCTGAATCTCGGGCACACACGGTAGTCTTCTCCCATTAGATCAGATTCGAAGGTGCGACCCGAAGGCAGCGGCACCACAAAAGTGTTACCCTGTATCATAATGAGCTTAAAGATTATGAGCTTTAAGACATTTCTCGTCGTCGCCACGGGAACGGGCGCCCTTAAAGCTGGTGGCCTCACATACAAACTGGACAAACACGCGACGAAAGGGGGCAGAGAGAGGCATGAATGGAGCAGGGCACCGGCTATCACAAGCCGGTCTCGTCCACCGAGGGGTGGGTAGTTTTCCACGAGATTACCACTATCCACGACATGCTTGCTGGGGGGAAATGCACATGATGCTCTCAGCCCTACAAACCAGATTAGACTCAAAAGCACCTTAATTAGGGGAAGCCAGGGCATCCATCACTTAGGTTGGCTGTCACAAAGGCTCTTTTTAAAAGCCAGACGACAGGCAGAGACGTTTCCTTGAATGGTGAAAGGGAAAAAAAGATATACTGGAAGTCCCATGTGTGTCATGTGAAGAGAACCTCAAATGTGTGTGTGTGTGTGTGTGTGTGTGGTGATTAACACCATCACCTTAGCAGGACCAATGTATGTTTTCCACTGGCTTACACACTGCGTATGGATACCCAACACAGTAACCCTATTGATGTTCAAGTAGGCCTGCCCTTGGTTTGCCAAACTGGCATGTCTACACATGAACGTGTGCGTGAATCCAGACACCATGAATAAGAAGAAAAACATCCCTGAGTGCACTGACCAGTTAGGACGAGTTGAGTCAAGATGCCGCAACACTGGTTTTACTGGAAGATCCATAGAAAGCAAAACAACCTTGCTTTCATGTATGTTTGTCAGAATGAATGAAATTACAACACACCACCATCTGAGCCAAACCATTCCACACCTCCTGCTACAGTTCCTCCATGTCTTGCCCCACCACAACAGGAGCATGCAACCAAAGTGTGATGTGGATTTTCATTGCAAACCACTTCACTCCATTCTCTTCCCCCTTTCCCCTCCCCACTTCACACACACCCACACCCACTAACACACACACCACTCTCAAACACATACGTACAAACACTTTCTCCCTCACACACACCTAATGAAAGCTGACAGTGATGAATGAGTCCAACGCCACCACTGAATTTGGATGCAGCAGGTCTGTGTGTGTGTGTGTGTGTGTGTCTGTCTCGGGGAGTGGTGGGCCGTTGAGGGTCCCAGCTCTAAATCTCCATACATATGAGGAGGGAAAGAGAGAGTGCACAGGGAGGAGCAAGCCATTAATGTTAATCATACCGAACTGATGGCTCCTGATTAAGAATTTTACCAGAACAGCACAGGATCCCCACTTCCATTTAGAATGTGTTAGAAGGTGCCTCACGATGAACGAAAACACCAGAGAACCTAAAAGATAATGCCTCAGTGTTTTACTGTTTAAATGGTAAGGTGGTGCTTGGTTGAGGTGTTGAGTACACGGGTATGGTGCAAAATTACATCTGCATTTCTTTGGTACCACAATGTTTGTCATTCCAGCATTAATTTTTAATTAACTCATCAGTGTGCCAGTGATTTTTCACTGCTAAATAAAATGTAAATGTAACTGCAATAATTCCCTCCAATCCCCTTGTATCTTAAGAGACTGTTTTCTGCCTGTACCTAACATTTGCATACCCTGAATAGAAAATGAAAAACTGAAGGGGGTATAAAAAAAAAGGCTCAGATGTCAGAATTTCAGTTTAAATCTGCCCCCCTCGTCCCCTTCTCCTGCCCTCCTTCAGTCTTTTGTGGTACTCTCTCTCTCCGCAGCACCCAGAGAATACCTCTCTCTCTCTCCATTATGCCTGCATCCCCAAAGCCTGTTTTTGTGGGGGAGCCATGGCACAGTGTGCTGCATAAAGGGCCTGGTGCATTCTGGGGGCCAGCAGGACCCTTCTTTCTGTCAGAAAGAGAGAGGGGCTGCTGCTGTTGCTGCTGCTCTACTGTTCCCCCCCTCCTCCTCCTTTAGCTGAAAGGGATCAGGACGCCACGGTAAAGCGCCCGCCGGTCTGCCAGTGCCCACCACCTGTAGTGCCCTTTCATTCTGCCCCCGCCTTCCTCTCTCCCTTTTCTCTCCATCAGCGTGGCAAAGGCGCTCAGTGCCCCTACATTCAGCTCAGGAGGAGAAAAAGGGGAATGAAGGGGGGGGGAGGAGGGGGAAAAAAACGATACGGGAGGAAGAAAAGGGTGAATTCTGGTGTATGGGGGGGACAGGTTTATACGCCTGTATTCTTTCCTTTCTCTGTACTCCCTCGCTCTCTGTCTGCATTAATCCAGAGCCGTAATGGCAGCAGCTGCACTGATACAGCATAAAGCAGACACCTGCCCTCTTACTGTCCAATGCCACCTCGAAAGACTTTTTGTTTTCACACAGAAAAAAGGCCAGGAGAAGGTTGAATGAATAAGAAAATCACAAATGTGCTTAGTACATTTGTGCAAGATTATCCATATACTCACACACAGAAAAAAATAATCCCTGACTAGCGGTAAAAGGGGTAAATTTGATAACTTGCCATTCATTAACAGTGAATTCCTTTTTTTGTTTTGTTTTGGTTTAACCAAGCTTTGCTTTTAACCTTTTTTTGAAGGCAAGGGGAAAAAAATGCTGGTGGACACATGTCTCCAGTACCTGGAAGCCCAATTTGCATTTAGCTGCAGATGCTAAAATCATGCACATTAGCCTGGTGAATGACCATTCATTCATGCATATGTGGAGGGGGGAAACTCCTGCAAAATCTGCATGTGATTCTAGCTCCTCGCAGATGTGACTATAGTTAATCTATACTTAGCAGACGGGAGGGAGCAAGAAGGCTGAGGAGAGGGGGGGGGGGGGGGTGGCCGGCAGCATCAACATACAGCTCATTGTGCCTGGATGTGACCCCATTCAGGGTCATTTGGCATGTGACACCACTTGAGGCGGGGCTAGATAGGAGCCGTAGAAATCAGCCACACAAGGGGCCGTAAAAATGCCAACCCCTCTATTCCCTTGGGGGCAGGGTGGAGAGGGCCTCAGCCCCTGACACACACACACACACACACACACACGGGGCAGGCTGGCCAGAGACAATAGGCAGGACCAACGAGAGCGGGTGTGTGAGCCTGTGTGCCTGAGGGACACGGAATAGCAAGCAAGAGGGCGAGGAGCGGCCGCAGAGCACGACCAGGCCTGCTGTGATTGGTGGAGCCAAGGAGGGGGGAGTTCACAGATGGCAGACGTGGGCTGAGTGGCACGGCCCGAAACAAGGGGTAGGGGGTTAAGAGATGCCCCCACCCTGACCATCAATCACTGCTGACCCTCTCCTTCTGTTGCCCACCCCACCCCGCTACCACCATTACCACTCCACATCTTGCCGCTAAAACACTGCTGCCACCATTCAAACGCCACCCCCCACACCCTCCCTCCGAAAACACACACTTTCAAGCAGACAACAGTGCCCTCTCCAACCAAATGCTTTAGTCAACACCCCCCACCACACATCTCGGGCCACATCTGCCAATCTATCCAACCCTCAACCAAACTTTCACTCTCACACTTCTTACAGAAACAATGTCAAAACATACATGTATATCTATGACACCAAAGGATCAGTCAAGGCATAGGAAAGAAACATGCACACAGTTAATTAATGAAGAAAAAAGAAAACAAACAGGACATCTTGCTTTCTTGATCAAGGTTTTTAATGAAAAGATTCTAAAATGACTTCTCATAGCTGTACATTAAGACTGTAAGACTGTGGATGCCAAGTTGACTTCACCTCTGTACATTGTATTATGTTCACATAACACAGAATTTGAGCTGCACATTTTTCTCATGTAGCTCTGACCTGAATACAAGCTCTCCGAGGAATTGAAACGTGAAACCATGGTGTTGTCAGAGTACCATGCGCAAGGCTCTCATGAAAGACCTATATATATATATATATATATATATATATATATATATATATATATATATATATAAAACACACCCCCACAAAGGTATCTTCTGAGAGAGACAGAAGCTTCACATGCTTTGAAAGCCAAGAGAGATGCATCTGTATGCTAACTCTTCCAGCACCAGCTGCTGCAGAGATTCTCCATTAGCAATGGGGGAAAAAAAAACGAGAGAGAGAGGGGAAAAAAAACTGTAGTAGTCAGCAATGGTGGAAAGGGTTTGATGGCCTACTGGTGAATTGAGGGTTGAGAACATGGTGGCGTGGTTGCCTCAGCTGGATGATGGCGTGGCCTTTACCCCCATGACAAAAATGGAACAAAACCCACCTGGCCTACATACGAGAGACTTTGGTTTTGGTTGACTCAGGTCTGGGAGCCCTACAGCAGTTCGCACTGCATGGCGTACTGAAGCAGGATATACCATGACAGATGAAACTGACACGCTCTAATGACTAAAAGTTTTAAAAACAAATGGGTAATGATGGACACTGTTCTAGCAGCATCAACAACAGCAGAGGAGACTTTCACCTACTGGCCAAGCACCTTACATTTATGTTTTTGCGCACTTGGTTTAAAGCTTTGGAAGGACAAAGTGAGGTGATAAAGTGATGAAATACAAAACATGTAAAAGGCATTGAAAGTGCAGTTCATTAAGCTCAAAATATACCAAAAAAAAAAAAAATATTAAGATGTAGGTGACTGTCGTGTGTCGACTACAAGCGGCTAGAGCTAGGAACTCTGCATGAGGTAAAACGTTTTTTGTTTATTTTTCTTTTTTTACAAAAAAGCTTTGGCCTTCACGTATTACTGTTGAGGGGAAAAAAAAAGAAAAAAACGAGAAAAGACATGTTTTTTTGTTGTTGCTTGAAAATAGAAACTTAAAAAAAACAATTAAGCCTTGACGCATGGACAAGTGACAACACCTACTTGGCTTCAAATTATTGGTTCCACCTACTTGAGTCTGTTCCACAATTCTAAAGGTCCCCATTCTGAATCAAGTCGTGGAACTGTACAGACAGGGGTCACATTTAAAATCGACAAACAGCTTTCAAGTGTCCATAACAGGGAAAAACACATTTCGGAGCACATGCATTGCTTTGAGTGAGATAAGGATTATTAAGTGATATCAATTCCACCCTTCTTCCCGATGAGCACATAACGAGTCCTGTTACATTCCTTCTCCGCCTTCGGTTCTTGTAGGTTAAACTAGGGGGGGTTTATGGCTCTGTTCTGTGTCATCATGGTTTTTTGTGTCATCTTCCAAAAACAAAACCAAAAAAAAAAAAAAAAAATCTTTCTGCTTGCTTTCCAATGTAAAATCAAAACCCTGAAACACCTTATCTCACCCAAAGTGAATTCTTAGCAAAAAAAAAAAAAAAAAAAAAAGTGAAAACAGGAAAAAAAACAAAAAAACAAAAACAAATAAATACATTCATCACTGACAATAGACATTTGATAAAAAAAGTGAACACTGTCAATAAGTGTTTGCACCAATGTGGTTTTGAGGAGAGGCCAGTCTGAGCGTCGGAGCTTCTTATTTTTCACATACCGGCAGCTCACAGAACAAAAACAGCAACGGCAACATACTAATAGAAGAGAATAACACAGAGAGAAAAGCAGAGGACTCTTTCCACTCTACAACATATGCAGCAAGTAAAATCCTAAAAGGTTTACTTTGAGGTAAATTTGTTTCGTGTTCACGGTTTCCACGCCTATTTACATAGCTTTGGAACAAAAACAAAGAAAAAGAAACAGAAACAAACAAAAAAAAAAGCAGCAGAGTATTCTGATAAAAGTCAATTTACGCACTTAAGAGATATGTTCTTCAAAAATGCTTATCGTTTGCCTCTAGGCTACAATCGCCTTTTGCTCAGCATCCCTAAAGGCAATCACAGAGTGGTTGGTCATAAGTCAAATGCCCCTAGCTGTCATATGAGGATGCCCAACCACACCCCTTGAAGACACACAGCTACGGGTTTAAGATAATTAATGCATTTTGAGATTTTTTTTCTCCTTTAGACAGTGACCTACACAGAAGCGTTCTCCGATTGGCCTCTCCCCACCTGAGGTCTGAAACTGTAAGAGTTTATGTAAACAATGAGATTATACACAAGTATCTCTATACCAGACAAGCTGTCAATCATTCAAAATGTGCTTTGGTTTAGAAAATAGTCTGTAAATTTGGGTATGAGCTTTTTAAATCTTTGTTGTTTATACAATTTATGTTTACTACCATTTTTTGTTCTAAAACATTCTGGAGGTTAAAGTAGTTTTTTTTTTTGTTTTTTGTTTTTTTCCATGAACACTCCCTACCTTTCTTTCAAGGCGCTGTTTGAAATGGGACACACTCTCTTAAAATCTATCTTCATAGGAAACTAGTGTTTTGCTTTTCATCATTAAAATACAGAAATTGACACAGTATTGACACAGTCTTACAAATGTAGTTGAAAGTTCCACAATTAAAAGCTGCAGAACCATCCCTGAAGTCTTGAAGTAGAAATATTATTGTCACAGTTTGAAACTTTGTCATCTCCCCCCTCCCCTCCCCCTGCACTTTTTTTTTTCTATAGTTCTCTCAGCTATAATCTGAATGCCTACAATGAGAAAAGGAAAAATCTTGCCACCCAACACTTCTCTTCATAGACATTGATGGTAAAACTGATTAAGTGCTGACAAGTACGCAAGAGATCAACAGCAACTTTCACCTGGAATCCTCCGTGGTAATAATGGATGACTGAGGGAGGTGGAAAAAATAAAATAAGAGTCTTCCTGAGCTGAGGAGTAAAATGTGTTTACGGCAACCAGCTCTATAGAAACAAAAACGCAGATGAAGTGAAGTGAAGAATTTTTTTTTTTTGCCATTCTTTGTCTGAGATCACTATGGGATAAATTTATAGATGACGATTAAAACACCAGTTAAGATTACGACAGGCAGTAAAGCACTGGTGTGTGGCTGCAGATCTTGACCCAGCAGTTGATAATAACATTCACTGGAGTCCGTCCATGACAAGCCCACCGGCTCATCATGTGAAATGATCTACCAAGTTTCCCTGCTAGTTAAAAAAAGGAGTAAACTTCTTTCCTGTCTTAGCCTCAGGGTGTGTGTGTGTGTGTGTGTGTGTGTGTGTGTGTGTGTGTGTGTGTGTGTGTGTGTGTGTGTGTGTGTGTAGGGGGAGATAAATAAATAAAAATTAAAAATGAAATCAAATAAAATAAACCTCTATGGTCCCAAACACAGAAAGTGTTACCCAACCATGGCTGTGCAACTTCTGAGACAAAAGAACATAAAAGAACATACTTTATGAACAGACTGTGGCAGGGGCAGGGGCAGTGGTGGTGGTAGGGGGGGATGGGGGAGTTTTTACGATTCCAGGATAAAGTTGCCTGTAAACAGTGCCCAACAGTTCATAATGACTATAGCTGCATCCTATGGTCATTGACAGTGAAACCCCTCGCATTGGACTTTAAGAGAAAGAACCATAACAAAAAAACAACCTAAAACGGAATGCTGACGGGAGTTGCATTGAGAAGGCTAAGATTTAGACAAGGAATGCAATACACTGGAATTGGCCTTTTGAGTTTTCTAAGTCGGTCTAACAACTTTTGCAAGAAATGGCATCAAGGAATTCAGCAGAAGTATACATGCACCAGTGTTGCCTTGACAATCTGGATTATGTAACATTCACCCTAGTGTCAGTAACCTCAGAGAACTGTCAACAATGTATCTAATGGATAATTAAAACATTCTGAAACCATGCAATCCTTTTTTTTCTCACAATGTTGGTCAACAGTGATAACTGTGGTTCGATGCCACTCAAGTGGGCAAAAGTTCTGCCTGAGACAAATTCTATTGTTACTATGAGAAAACATGATGGGGGGGGGGGGATAAAACAGAAATAAAATAAAAAACAAAAATAAAAATCCAGTGCATCCATCCCTCAATGATCTTCCAAAAGTATGGTCAACATGTAACACACAAACCTAACAAACATCCTACTCAGTTTCAACTTTTTTTTTGTTTTCTTTTTTTTTTTTTTCATTTTTGGTCTGAACTAAAATAAATTAGTCCTTCTGAAGTTCTTCAACAAAAGTCCTCCTGAAGTCGAAGTAAGGACATGGAGACAGAAAGACACTGTTGAGAGACTACTGTAAACTTCAAAGGCAAAGCCGCCGGCCCACCGATCAGCAGAAGTTTAACACAAGTGATCATTGGTTTTAGTACAATGCCAAATACTAACATAATATTTTTTCCACTATGGTGCACTCTGTCAAGAACTAAGGAAAAAAAAAATAGATATATATATATATACTTGGGAGAGATCATATTTCATCAGCTGCAATGTCGATTTCCAATGTTGACACACTTTGGTTGTGAACTTCTACAGGAAAGTTTAGTCTGTAGCCATTTCTCCATGACGATATCTTCTCTTTGGATTTCACTTACATAAACTTTACATTTTTATCATCATTTTGCACTAGGCAAGAAAATTACAATACCTTAAATACATGCGTCCAAGAAGCTATTTTCTACTATAATAGGTAAAACTTTGTAAATGTAGCATTAAAACCTTTGTTGAGAGATGGGCAGGTTACAAATATTTCAAAAGCCTCAGCAAACTTTTATACATGTCAGGAATCCCCATATTTCCATGAATGAATGTATTGTTCTTAAGAAGAATTAAGAGGTAGCAATGTGACAGGACTATTCAAATAGACCTATCGTTTTTTTTTTTTTTTCAGTGAGGGAAAAAAAAAAAAAACAAAACTATAAAAACACAACAGTACCAACAGAATCTGAAACTCGACATTCACTAAAGAGTCCCCACCCAACCCATCACCCAAGCCAACCCCGTTATCCCCAAAGGAAATATCAAAAGAACTTCCAGTTTAAACATTCACAGAAGCATAACAATAAGTTATCTAAAACAAGTACCATTTTGTTTGGCTTTTTTTCTTTGAGAGTAAACCCCTATATACTATGAGTAAACGACACAGCTTAAAGATTCCAATGATTTCTCGAAGTACCACGTTCCCACGTCACCGTCCAGATGTAACTGAGCTGTGGATTGATGCGTGCATGTGAGTTCATAATTACTCTCCTGCGGCCAAGGGGGAAACATGGGTTTCAAACCAAAAGTGCTAAAGTATGCAAATGATGACCAGTCTCAAAATGGAGGGCTCTTGAGTGAGTGAGAGAGAGAGAGAGAGAGAGCGAGAGAAAGAGAGAGAGTCCACTGTGTGAATTGTACCAACTCAAAAAGCTTATCCAAAGACAAGAAAATATTTGGTTTGGAGAGGGGGGTGGGGGGCAAGGTCAGGTCAGTCTATGGTGAAAACCTCCCTGCATAGCTGATCATGCTGCCAATTGACTTTGAGGACAACTGGTTTGAAACCCATTGAAAAAACTGGTCCAGCCACATGGAGAGGTGTCTGTGGACACGTGGTATTAAGCAGAAACCAAAGGATATGTTTGGTTGGATGCACAAAGCTTTCATAAAACACCACAGTAATGAATTCAGACAGATCCTAGTTTTGGTGTGTCTGACAACACTATCTTTGAAACCCTTGGAAACACTTATTTGCCATAGTAAGGGAAAGTTTCTTTATCTTAAATCTTCCTCTGAATTGAAAATATACGTTTACAATAATCTTATGGTCACAATATACTTTGTCTCAAGGATTTCCTTACATGACTTTAGGATTCTCTTTCCTCAAGCCAATACTCCACAGCAGGATTCTAATCAGGAAATAAAAAGTGTGTATGCTTGGGATAGCAACAACCCCCCTCCCCCTCCCCAGACCAACAGGACACGAGACACATCACAGAAATGAAAGCATACTGCCAAACAGACTGCATCGGGTTTGTAGTGGTCTGGTTGTCCTATGAAGTCACAAGAAACAGCATAAGTACCCCAACCATACATTCACAGCATGTAGTAAAGTCAGATGATAAAAAAATCATACTGATTTTTTTGTTTGTTTGAAGAGATCATGATGCTTTTTTTTCATGGTTGGAACTTCGTCAAGATTGACCACTTCTCCCATATTGGAAGGCAGGAGAATCACTCACCTATCCTCTCTCTCATCTCATGCTCCAAAGGAACTTATCCAACACCTACTTTTGAAGAAAGAGTGTGCGCTTTGTTGTTGTTTGTTTTCTTTCTTTGTGTGTTTGTTTGTTTACCATGAGACGCGCTTATTATTGTAGGTTCAGAAGGTTTCCTGGGCTGGCAGTCTTTGGCTTTATGACGGGGAGGTGTGCATTCGGAGGTGGCTGATGAGGTTGCGCTGCTGCGTGAACTTACCGCCACACAGCTGACATTCGTATGGCTTCTCGCCCGAGTGCACGCGCATGTGCTCCGTCAGCCGGTACTGGCGGGTGAAGCGCATGCCGCACTCCTCGCAGGCAAACGGCTTGAGGCCCAGGTGGCTGCGCATGTGGCGCGTCATGGTGCCACGCTGCGTGAACATTTTGCCGCAGATGTTGCAAGGGAAGGGCCTCGTGAGCCAGTGGGTCTTCTCGTGCTGGCGCAGCGTGGCCGGATCCTTGTAGCTCCGGCTGCACACCGAGCAGCTGAAGCGACGGGCCTCCCCGCCGCCCTGGGCCAGCGACGCCTGGGACGACAGGTCCTCCGCCTCAGCCTCCTCCTCCTTCTGGTAGCCGTCCTCCTCCTCCTCCTCTTTGATGTACAGCTCCTCCTCGGTGTGCGACTCCACGTGGGCGTTCAGCTCCTCTGAGCTGGGGAAGCCCTTGCCGCAGGGGATGCACACGTACAGGTTGTCACCGAGGGCCGGCTCGAAGCCCTCCTGCCGGTAAACGTAGTTGGCGCTGTTGCGGCCACGGCTGCGGCCGGCACCGCCACCCTCGCTCTCGCTGTTTCCGCTCTCCTCGCTCTGCTCCTGGCCATTCTCCAAGGTGTCTTCTTCGTCCTTGCACTGGTAGGAACCATCCGGGCCGAGGCCGCTGTTGACGTTCAGCCGCTTGGCCACTCCATTGGGCAGAGCAGCTCTCTCGGCGTCATCCGCCTTACTGGCTTCCGTCTTAGGCCGCTGTCTGCGGGCTGAAGGGCGGGAGGGGATCTTGACGTGCGGGTCCATCTCGGCGGGCGGCTGGGCATCCTCACACTCTCCTCCTCCGCCATCTCCAAGGTCCATGGGTTCACCGCCCACCAGGCTCTGAGGGTTGGTGGCGTTTTCTTCAAACGAGGCACTGTTGGCTGTGGATTCTGAGGCAGACTGAGGTGATTCTTGGGGGATGCTGCTGGGACTGACTTCTTCCGTGGCCGTGCTCCCAGACGGGCTCTTCTTGGACAGGTCTAGGCCCAGCTCCTGGAGACCCCCACAGCTGTTGTTGCTGCTGCTGATATTGTTATTGTTGCTGGTTGTCGTGGTGGTGCCGTTGCTTCCATTCTTACTGGTGCAGGGGCTGAGGGAGTTAGCTGTGGCGCCGATGAACATGTCATCCTCTGACAACTCCTCCTCGTGCCTTTTGGGCTTCTCGCTGTCTTTTAACCCAGATATCTGCATCTGAGTGACAGGGGTGGACGATAGCCTTTGGTTGCGGGAGGTCCGTCCATTGGTGGGCGTGGTCGGCTTGTTGATGAGGGATCGCCCAGTGCGTTTGAGTTTCTTCCTGCACAGGGCCGCCAGGTCGTGGAGTTGGAGGTAGCTTGCTGCCGTTAGGAGGGCATTGAAATTGTGGTCACTGACCTGGTCTGAGGACAAAAGCTTGCCAGTGTAAATGAAGTCTAGTACCTGCCGAAACACGGACGGGTTGACCATGTCTGTGTCCAGATTTATCAAGTTGTCATGGAGAATGAGGGACTTGAAGTAGATACTGCTGGCCGCCAAGATGTTCTTGTGGGCCCGGAAGAGGGCATTTTCTACCACTATAATCACATCACACAGATAACCTTTGGCTCTTTGTTGGTTTAGCTGCAGCAGCAATTGTTTGGCATGATTTGGCAATTCCATTTCCAGCTTCTTTTTCTGCACCTACACAACCTGGGGGGTGGGGGATCACAAGAATCACAAAGTTAGTATAGTATTATTATTATTTTTTTTTTTCCCTAAATTTAGTTAAACTTTTATATGCTTTTATAGCTGTGATATGCCATTGGCTACAACTGACCTCAGCAACCATTTAACATGAGAGTTGGAGTAAATCTATATATTTCACCCAATCACGCAAGGATCCTGACACTTGCTGCCAATGTAACATGAGCTCATTATGGAGATACACTTAATACAAAACTACCGTGACCTTGAAAAACAGAATAATCAAACAAAGTAACAGACTTTTAAAAAAAAAAAAAAAAAAGGCCCTCTGTGGCAAAGGTAACACAGACAAACAGAAACTAGCCTATATTATACATGTCAATATAAACATAATTAAGGAGAGCAGGTCTAGGTGATGCAATAATGAATTTAATTATTTTCAATTGAAATTCAAGCAAACCCTGAATCGGGAATACAATTCACAAGGCAATTAACACCAACTGCCAATACAGTTGCCTTGGTTATAATTTAATCAACAAATGTCTATTGCCTAAATGCAAGAATAAATGGCACAGATATTTCACATTTTTTAGTTAAATTAAACAATAAAGCCCTGATATCATGTGGCAAAGAATGCAACGTTAACATTTTTGAAGGTTCAATACTAACTAGGCTTGTGTAAATACGGCACCAGCACATAAAAGGAATTTTGTTAACGTTCTTGCACACATGTGGTTGAGAGTTTTTTTTTTTTCTCTGATGTATGCTCTGGAGCAACTGACACCCATGAAGGGGAGAGGAAAAAAAAAAAAAAGAAACATTTTTTTTGTCCACAACACCAAATTGGTATCATGTTCTCTGTTGTATACAAATACACAGCTTAGGGACAATGGAGTAGGGGGAGAGCAGGGAGGGCCGGACAGCAATGATCTGCATCTCTCTTCTTACAGGGAGGCCACGGAGCCTTCTTAATGCTCCTGCCAGTGGCAGAAGCTGCCAGCCTCCAGGGTCATTTCTTTTGTTGTGGGGCAGAGGGAGCTGGGGGGAGGGCAACCGGCAGACGTCCCAGGCCTCGCCTGTGATGGGGGACCGAGTGCAACCTGAGCTTGTAGTTCACCAAGGGTGTGGTGAGAACAGGTAGTCTAAACCAGTAACCCACCCACCCCACCCCCTTCCTACTCTCCTTTCCTCCAAGTGCCCAAGCAGGCCCTGGCTTGCAGCAGAATCTTTGAAATGCAACAGATAGAGATTTAGCCATTTTTCGGGGGGTGGAGGGGTGGTGATGGTATTGGTAGTTGGTTGGGCCAAAGATCCTTCAGAAGGCTCCAGGAGAAAAGGTCACATATGGTTCTCTTTTCCATTTCCATTGTCCAATTTCAGCAGGCACCAAGAAGCGAAGAGGCTTTTCTGGATACAGTCTAGGGTGAGCAATTTAACCATTTCCTCTGCCGATTTCACCGCTAAACTACAGTTATTTTTCAGTTTACACAATAATGTAACATTACGCTTGTCCTGCACATTCAATATCAAAACACACACAATAGGCTAGTTCACACAAAACTAACCTGGGGGAAAAGAAAAAAAAGAAATGCCTCAGTGCTACCCTGTGTAAACAAAGTGGCCCAACAAAAAAGGCACTCAAGAAATCTTGGCCACAAAAAAAAAAAAAAAAAAGGACAAAGCGAAAAGGGGGTGGGGGTTGGGTGGTGGAAGCAACTGTAGACACCCAGCCCTATCACAGAGCCAGCAGCTTCATTTCAATATCTTGCCCACTAAATTAGCCTCCTATCAGCTTCAACAACAAGGGCTGGGCTGATGAGAGCAAATATAAATAGCTCAATATGACGGTGCTTGCAAACATTAATAAATGTTCTCAAAATGAATACAAAATTAATCATTCAATTCCGTCGTCTTTCCAAACAAACAGGGCTGAAATGCAAAGTGCAATGAATAAATTGTAACCAAACCACACACACAGTTTTCCTGCATGCCTACACCTTTAATTTAGTCATGCTGAGATTAGAAATGGCCTAACATCCAATTTGAAACCAACTTTATTTTCAGGCCTATTAACTGTTGAACAAGAAAAGACTGTTACTTTTGACATTTCAGAACATGCTCATTCAGAAATTCCTCCAAAACAGCTAAATCTATACTGCTGACCACAGAAATACAGCAATAAATCAATAATCTCTTTAGTCTCCTCATGCCTACTCATAATGCCTCTCTAAACACTCACAGCAATTTACTGCACTGCAGAATTCATAAACAATTGCAGCGCAATCTCCATGGCGGCACAGACATACTGAGCCATTGTGGAACAAGCACAATTCTAACAGCCTTGGGAGCAAACTGACTATCCTCTAAACAGACAGCAAAAAAACTCACTCAGTCCTTCATGTGTGCAAGCCACCCCTCATCCATCACAACTTTACAAAACACTCTGAAATTTCTTCACAAATGACTGGCCTAGAGTTTGATAACCACAAACACATACAATTATTGCATGTAGTACCATACGGTCAAGACACAGCAGCTCTCGAGTTAAACAAGCATATTCACAACCAATGGGGTCAACATAACACATAGCCTGTAACCCCCCGTATCATTTTACCCGCAACCATTCAGTGGTATTACCTTCCTATCAATATGTGATGGCCCTTATGCCACACACACACATACACAACCATACCTTTGCCCACCAGTAGCCTATAGCAGCTTCAGAATATTCTTCAGTGCTGTGTCACACACACACATTCACTTGCCCCTTTTCACCTATGAATTTCTATTCACTCATACATTCAACGCTGCTACCCTCGAGACCGGTGGGCGTGATAGTATCACTGGGTAAAGTATTTTTAGCTTTGGCCCACAATAGTATAGTATAAGGATTGGTGAGATAGTGGGCCACATCGGTTTGCTAAATGTTGATATGTCGAGAAAGCCCCACTCCCCACCAAACGCAGACTCGTGAGACGTTTGAGATGTAAAATTATCTAAGACTTGCACGCAACGGGTTGAAAGGCACTGCTGTGTCTTTTATTGGCTTGCAGACATTTTTTAACCTCCACCCCGACCAAAAGACAAAAGAAAAAAAAAAACCCTACCTTTTGAAAAAAAAAAGAAAAAAAGACAGACAGGTCCATCACAGAAATGAAGCCCCTCTAATCAGTAAGAGGTGACGTCTGGAGGCAGCAAAGCGCATGGTAAGCACAAGCGCCCGTAACAACAAGTCTGGCAAGGAGCGCGATTGACCTCGTAAACAAGCTTATCCTGTGCCACATACCCTCCAGGGGCCTGCTTTTTACTGTTTAAATGCAAACTACTCTAAACTAGAGGAGTTGTGCAACTGTGTGGAGAACGAGACTGCAAGTACAGGGAACTCAAAGGAAACCGAATGGGCCAAATGGTCAAAAGAATTGGCTGCAAAATACTCGTCACCCATCGTCACTTGTAATTCCACACTATGAGGGCAAGTTATGACTGCTTAACTGTCGGTTTTCAAAACACATCTTACCACCTCACACAAAACAAATGTGAAGCCTAATCTTGCACACAAGTCTGATCACCTTAGTTCTATGCAATCGAAACATTTGTTTGCATAACAGCACAAGGTCCAGATAAGCCAGAATCACTGGTCAATGGCCTTCCTCGCCCACTCTTGAGCCAAGACACTCTTCTTTTTTCTATGCTGGTCTTAAGTCCTGAGGGAATCAGACGAAGTCCTTCCCTAAAGCTGCATACGAGTCTAAAGTTCAGAAGCACTCACAGTGAGATAAAGATAGGGAGCCCTTAGAAATACCAACAGGTAAACATCTCTAGTTCTAGTATTTTTTTGTGTGAGGTTCTCCAAACTGCAAATGAATGAACTGTGGTCTGTTCTGTTCAGCGTAGTTAAAATTGGATTTTTTCTTGAAAAGGTAAACATAGTGAACAAGTAGTCACATACATATTCATTCTGTCCAAAACTTCAGTAACAGTAAGTGTACAACAACTGATATACATTCAACCTGGTGTAATCAGTGAGCCAATAGCCCTAAAGGACCATTAAAACATAAATGTGAAAAAGGACAATTAAAAAAAATATTTATTTCTATCTAAATGCTCCCTTTCTGAACCAGAAACAATTTTAAAATAGTTTTAAAATATTTAAGGCAAAAAGAGACACTTCAATCCCCAACCAGTAGATTAGTAACCATCATATGCAAAGGCTGCTCTCGTTTTGACAGCTTTCATTAACTGCACTATTTCACAACAAACATGCAAAGTATGTGTGCCGAGACAGGCCATAGGCAAGGCTCTACCTTGGAGCAGACAACCTCCTCATCTTATGGTTCTACTCTCATCAAGCTGGTACACCAGGAAATCACAGTAGTTATGCAAACGGTTTCCCCTCACTGAAACCAGCCTACCTCCTTGTGCATGGAGGCAAACGGACCAACATTGGATCAGCCCCCCCCCCCCCACTCACAACCCCACCCCCACCTCACACTGCCCAACACCTAAACAACCATCCTTAGAACAAACCCAACTCATTTAATTGCTCAGCTATTGCGAAACACATTGATATGGTTGACTGGACATTGTTCCTTTAGTTCAATATTAAAAAAAAAAAAATCCAAGAGGCAATCCAAGAGGTTGATGAATAAAACGGCAAAAAGACTGAAAGAGGCGTCTAAATATTAATTGCTTAAAATAAAATAAAAAAATATCAATCCTCACTGTTTTAAGCTAAAACTTATATCCAGACGGTTTTTGGGGCTGTATTATAGTAGCAACACCAGTTAATAAGCCATCCACTTAGCCTACTCAAAATGCACTCATTTCAAGCAAGCCGGCATCCAGAGATTTTTTCTAAGCATGTTTGAGCCAACAAAATGCATGAGAAGATGTGGCATTTGATGTCAACGCAAACAAAAACACTGTAATACACTAGCACCCCCTCCCCCTTCATTAAAATGGATGAGATTAAAATTGGATTCGTTTGGGAAAGCAACTCAATCTTTTTGTTCAAAAACGAAAAGGTATTTTATGTGTGTAAAAAAAATTTAAACGTATCAGTAGCCCGCTGCATAATTAACTAAATTACGCTGCCAATCAAACACTATATTTCTTCGATTGCGCTAACTACAAAAATGTGACAAATCATCATGGTAACACCTTTCCCTTGTATCGACAACTCAGTGCATCTCCCAAAGAAAATAAAAATCTGTTTTCATCTGAACATCGATTGTTTGAACTATCACACTGTAACGTAAGCAAACGTGATACATAATGTGACAGCGAAGCGTTTTGGATTAATTTGAAATCAGCTGTGACCGTATCCTGCGTAACTGCTCAATATGGCCACATGACAAGTCCTGTAAAGTGTCAACACACAAACAAAACAGAGAATACCACAGTTTATCCACCAATACAGCATTTAATTAGCTAGCTAGCGATGCATCCAAAGTAAGTTAGATGGCCTAAGGTTATCCTGGAAAAAATCTGTCACCAAGTCCATAGTCACTGTTTTCAAGAATAAACCACTAGTTTAAAGCAAACTAATAATTACCAATAACACAAAGCATGAAATATTGTAAGCTATTATTTTCCTTCTCTTTCTACTTAAAAAAACAAGACACACCGTGAGCTGTGATGACGCGGATCAAGGCTTATCTGAGCCCATTAGCTGGTTGCTTCACGTTTAGTGCATGTTGCTAGATAAATATGATTGATTACGATATTAAAGGTCCGTGCCGAATTAAACTCCAACGAAGTTATTAACACAGGGTAGGAAAACAAAGCCGGACACGTCGACGACCATATTTCGCTCGACAGCACGACGACTAAAGCCAGGCAGAACGTATGGCGAATATTGCACAGCCACTGGCAAGCTGGTAGCGCTGGCGCTGCGCTCGAGCTCCAAGCTTTGAACAAGAGAAGACCCTGTGGGCACGCGATAAGAGGCAAACGTTTGAGGAATCTCGACTCGCTTTAAGCTCAGATTGAAATCAAATACACGACCAAACTTGTCAAGCATTTTGATTTTCTCTTTAAAACACCAAGTTGCAAAAAAGCTAATAAAATAAATACCTTAATACATCGAAAGAAGGTCTTCAAATAGCCATCCTGTTTTCTCATCTCACAGCCTTCCCAGCGCCATCTTGCAAGCTTGTGACGTTGAAACCCTCACCCCTGACCCAAATTTGAATAAAAGCCAGAAGAGAGAGGGGGCGATAGGAGAAATACCTCTGCCAGCTCAGTCACTGATTTGATTAAGCGCCAGAGGCCCAGGTCTTGCAAATTTTGCAAATGGCGTTTTGCCCTCAGGTTTTGCCAAATGCAGGTGTTTGTCTGACCGCCCACTAGACTAGAAGACCGAAATGCCAGCAAACTGGCAGAGGAGTGTGTTTACGTTTATAACACAGACCTACATGAAGCCTGCAGGGCGATACCTACACAACCACTAAAATACAGTACCTTTCACAAAGAATCGGTGGTATGCAGAGAGCTCAATACAGGTTCGCCCAGTTGTTGCATGTCTAGTCAAAACCTAGCCACTTTCGAACCTAGACCTAATTCGAATGCAGATGCCACATTTTGCTTATTCCGCCTATTTGTAGCAAACATACTTAACATGATGGGGGTGTGTTAAAATCAACATGTCCAACATGGGCTGCCTAATTTTTTGTGCCTCCAACATACCTAGGCCTACAACTCAAATTGGCATAGCACGTATTTTTGTGCATTTTGTAAACATCATATATTGGTATTTTTATGCATTTCAGCAGACGCTTTTTTCTAAAGCGATTTACATTTGTCCACTATGAATTACATCAGGGCCGATCTCTCTAAAGCAATTTAGGGTTAACGTTAAGAGCTTGTTTAAAGGCTCAACGGTGTCAGCCGGGATTCGAACCCACAATTTCCGGGCTACTAGCTTGCTAGCCAGCATCACCGTAATCATATCGTAGTTACTGTCTCCTTTTAAAAATACATACTTTTATAAGTCCTCTATACCTTGTATACATTTTTCATCATATATTCCTTTGCCTATCTGCATACGTCACCCAGGTGCACACACTGTTGACCTTGAACATGAGTTTGAAAGTGCAAGAGTCCTCCAGAAGTGGTACCACCAACAGAATAGGTCCGCACACTAACCAGGAACTCTAACGCCTCTTGGTGGATGCAAGGTGTAAGACATCCTTTATGTATTCAGGAATGCTCAGGAGGGTTGAGGGCTAAACTAAGTTGTGGCCCAACTGTTCAGATTTTACCTGGATGTATTTCACGCGGTTCAAAATATCATAGCAACATAGAATACTGTATTTCATTTTATGAGAATTCTGTGGGAAAATCATCTCTGACACTGTCTCTCGAGTGCTGATGACATCCTGACGGTGTGTGTATAGAGGTACTGGCCCATCTAGTAGATCTACATCTTCGTCTAGAGCTGAAACAATGACAAAATGATGCGTAATTTCGCACAAAATGGGTCAAGCTTCCACATCAAATGAAAGGCCTATACACAGACCTGTGCAAAAAACACATTTTGGGCTACTGGCAACTTGGTGAATGAGCCAGCTAACTATCAGGTCTGTTTATTTAATTGTGTAGTTGTATAAACATGCAATGAAAGCTCTCATGATGATGATGACTTCAGATTAATGAGTTTACATAAGATATGGAAGCAACGGAGGTTGAATTGTAGCTGGCCTGATGGATTTCGCTGTGTATTGTGGGAGTACGCAGTAAATCCAAGATGGCGGCGAGCAGAAGGCTGCACAAGGTAAATCTCTTGATCAGTTATGGATAATATAACGCTTTTTACGTTCAGACTCGAGAAAAGTGAAACAACAATTTCTGGTAAAGTTTGATCCTCTTAAGTTGTACACAACCAATCACAAACGGGTGTAACTTCAACGAAAACATTTATGATGAAACAATCAAGCTAGTTAGCTAACATTTGCTAACGTAACTTCCTAACAAGCTACCTAGCAAGTAGGCTAACGTTTGGTTAGCTGACTGTTTGCCAGGGCTTGTATCTCTTGCCGGGAACCGGTATAACACAAGGCCAGTATCAGGAAACAGGAAATTTCAACAGAGATGGTGTTTCTGTATGAGTCAATTGCGTTACGTGCACTTTGTCCCTATACAATGAAAAATCGCATCCCCTGCTACATGCTTTACAAGCTATGAAATGACAAGCTTTGTTTGACAATTGTCGCCTTGCGGTTTAGTAGTGTTGTAGCCAGTTCGCTAGCATCAACTTTAGCAGTGGTTGGTCCAGTTGCTGGACATGGTGAAGGAGCTATCCGTTTGCGAGAAACCTTGCATGCAGTACAACCTCTTAATGTGTCATTGTCAGATGTCTGTGTAGAATGGTATCTTAAACTGAAGTTGTTTTTGTGGAGCTAACATTCCAGTTTATGGATACCTCATGCATGCCTTTAATCATCGCTAGCTAACTGGGCTCGCTAGCCTGCTACAAAGTTGTCAAAACGAAACCATTTCAAGCCCATTTTAATGAACGTGAAATCTCGATTTTGTTTTCTACGTCACACCCAGTAACATTTTATGCCGCGTCATGTCCATTGACTATTCGAACCATATCAGATTTGTTTTAATCCTTTATGCATTATTAATGCAGTGTCTATTATATTCAGTTTTTTAGCCAACTCCGTAATGTAACTAGCAGCCATTAGCGCAATTAATGTAGGCGAGAACTGAAGTTATTGAATGGAGTCCCACACCTAATGTCTGATGTACCTACAAACAAATGCGCTTAGTAATTAGCTAAGTTAAATGATTGGTTTTGATAGCTTTCATTTAATCTTAGTAAATGGAAATATTTTGTCGTACTTAATAAGGTTAGTCTAAAGTATTTAGGATGCTTCCTCAAAAAGTTCTTTATGACTCCTATACAAGGTTGGTTTATAGCACCTGTATTCGTTCGTCGTATTGTGAACGACCATTGTCCTGGGTTGATAGATAATGAAAGGTTTCACTTTTGGTTAGCATGTGGGTGAGTCACTCCCCTTATTGGTAGGCTATTAGTCTTTTGCCCACTTTCCAATAGTAAGTCATAAAAACTTGTGATGGTTGAAGCATTTTCTTTCCTTTTTGTGACATTTGCCCAAGGCTAACTTTTAAGGACACTGACTAAATGTTAATGCATGCAATGAGGGTTATTATTGGTCATAATTGTGCTTGGAAATGGTGCTTCAACTTGCTTTTTGATGAGGTTTTTAAATTCTAATATATGCACATATGGCACTACCCAGCTTTAATGATAATCTGCAATAGAAAGGGCATGTAGTATTTACAGTGATGGGTTTTGAACATAATCATCTCGCTTGTTTGGCAGGAACTTGACGAAATTCGCAAGTCTGGAATGAAAAACTTCCGCAACATCCAAGTTGATGAATCAAACATTTTGACTTGGCAAGGTCTCATTGTTCCAGTAAGTGACTAGCTAGTTGTGTTTTTATTTGTGGCCCTAAGTGATTCTTTTCATCCAGACTTTTGCTTATGAACCTGATGTGCATTCTTTTGTTGCAGGACAACCCCCCATATGACAAAGGAGCATTCCGGATCGAGATCATATTCCCTGCAGAATATCCCTTCAAGCCCCCCAAAATCACATTCAAAACAAAGATTTACCACCCCAACATCGATGAGAAGGGACAGGTTTGCCTGCCTGTAATAAGTCCCGAAAACTGGAAACCAGCCACCAAAACTGACCAAGGTATTGCAACTCTAATTATTTGTACGGTTGTATTCATAAATCTTAATATAAGTAATAAGTATAATTTACTTTAAATGAAAAGTTTATGATGGGTAGACCTGGTGGGTTGTCATTTGACAAAATGTTTAATTTGTTAGGATTGCATGCTTTAAAAAGTGTCACAGATGCCATTGTTTTCAGATGCTGTGTAGTGTGAGATCTCTGCTGAAGGCTTACAATTATGTTGTAGTCTTTTTGCTTCCTTTTTTCCCTCCATTCCTTTGCTTAAGTTCCGTTTTTGATAGGGTACCAAAATCATGTTACTGTAGTTCTCTGTAAACATACACCAAATAAGATGCTGCACAAGGTGACCAGATTTCATTAGTGTTGCTATGTATGAATCTCAGTCCTCTATAGGTATATTAGTTTTGTTTGCAAGCATGTAGAGCAAAGGTAATGTCACTGATTGACAATTGGTCGACCAAGGTTTGATTCCCGAACCCCACATTGCGAGGCTGCGTAGCTTTGGTGTCTGTTAAATACCAGTCAAGTTTTAACATGAACTTTAAGGCATCCAGGGTATTAATGAGGGATACACCATGGAGATTTAATGGTGACACTGGTGTGAAATCCAAAATTGCTTCTGATATTAGGGGCGGTGGTGGCATAGTGGTTCAAGAACCTGGCAAGCATGCTAGTAGCCTTGAAATTGTGGGTTAGAATCCTTGCTGCCACCGTTGTACCCTTGAGTAAGGCACTGACTCGGTCTGATGTAATTGATAGTTGACAAGTTAATAGTTGACAATGTAAGTTGCTTTGGATTAAAGCGTCTGCTAAATCAGTAAATGTAAATGGCTTTTCTCTTGTTCTCCACAGTGATCCAGTCTTTGATTGCGCTGGTCAATGACCCCCAGCCAGAACATCCTCTCAGAGCAGACCTTGCAGAAGAGTACTCAAAGGACCGGAAAAAATTCTTTAAAAACGCTGAAGAGTTTACAAAGAAACATGGCGAGAAGCGGCCTATGGACTAACAATGCAGCAGTTTCATCCCCACTGTATAACAGCCCCTCCTCCCCCTTCCCTGTTCTCCCCCACATCACCATGCACTCTGTCCTCTCACTCAGAATACTCAGCTGTTAGTCTGCAGCACCAGGAGCACTGCTGTTCAATTTGCCCCTTCCTGTAAAGGCCCCTTCTACCACCGACAGGTATCTGCCAATCTAAGCAGGTTTCACTTCTCAGCGTTAGCTTGTTTGCCGTTTCCAACTTTATACTGATTTCTTAAATGAAATAAAGAGTAATACAAAATCTTGAGTTGTAAACTGTAGGGGCGCTGCAGAAGGCAGAGATCTTGAGAGGAAATGGTAAAAGGAACAAAAAATATATCGGGGGCAGTTCTTTTGCTCAGAATAGTGTACTTCTTGCTCTCGGTTTCTCTCTCTGGGTCTCTATCCTCTTCTGTCTGTCTCTCTCTCTCTCTCACACACACACACACACATACATGCACTGGGCAGAGAGCATTGACAGGTTTTTGAGCGCAATCCTGTGGTGAGGTAATGTTTAAAAAGTTCTATTCTTTCTCTCTGACACTGTCTGGACCCACCGATCTTTTGTGAAAACTGAAATCCAGTAATTACGTTGCAGACTCCCATCGTCATGGCTAAGAGTTGTTAATGGGTGTTGGAAAAGATTTCTTTTATATTTCTTTTTATTTTCAGATTTTCTTTTCATTTATGTTTTGGCCTAGGTTGCACTGTACTGTGTGGAACTGTGTGTTATGTTCTCCATAACTTCAGTTTGTAAGGCAGTGATTAATCAAAAATATACAGTGCAATCACTGTTAGTGATACAATGTTTAAGATAAAAAATGAGAATGAAAATCCAGTTGTGGGTGTGATTATATACAAGACATTGTTCTTCCCATGTCCCTATTCGCTCTATTTAAATAGTCAAACATTACACAGATACCTGAATTATTTGCTTATGTAAAAGATCAAATGGATGCAAAGGGACCAAGGCTCACCTGTTCTGCTGAATTATACCTCTCATCATGGCCGCTCGGGTTTGGCTTTGATGTTAATCGGCTGCTGTGTACCTTTCAAAATCCAATCAAACATTGCATTTCATAAAAGCAGAGCATTTCAAACTAAATTGAAGTTTACATTGAGGTATTTTGTCTGATGCATATTAGCTTTAAGATCTGAGGTGTTTGTGACCATAGATAATATGTAGTAAGCTTTGTTGCTATTTCAGTGTACAACATACTGCACAGAGACATTAGAGGAAAGGGTTATTGAATACTACTCATATTTTTATGACAATTTCCTGGACAAACCAAGAGTAAGAAATTTCTTAGTCAGGTGTCATCATAAAGAGATGACATGGTCTTTTGTCACAACAAGACCTTTTCATCAATCTGAATCAGTAACCCAGACCAGTACTTGAGTATTAAATTATCAATCCACACAAAGAACAGCAGTTGTGGAAATGAAGTAGAGAGGACTGAGACCTTACTGTAAAAGGTCACCCTCTGTTAACGCTGACCTTTGCTCATTGGAAATGCACTATGGCTTATTCAAAGACCCAAACAGCAACATACCTCAACCTGCTGTCTGATTAGAATGGGTGAATTTCCCAAAACCGTAACTAAGTTAGTAACTTTGTTGTTTGCGAAGGAAATGCCCATTGCCTACCAACTAAGTTGCTAACTGGTTAGCAACCATGGTTTTGGGAAACGCACCCCAGATTAAAAGCCGTCGTCTGTGACTATGTGCATTGTGGATAACCGTGGATATCAGATAGAGGGGAAGATCAAACATCCTAAAGGGCAATATGGTCAAATAAAACATCAGCAATTGTGAGTCACTGAGTCACTGTCTATGCCATCGTGCACCTTTGAAACTTACTTGCTGCGTTCACATATGCGCCAGGTAACATTTTTTGTACACAGTGTCATAGAAACTATAGTATTTTTTTTTGCTTGGGCGACTACTTTTCTTAAAGAAAGTGGTCAATGCAACTATGAATACCAGTCTCTTGAAGAACTTTTTTCTCACTGTAGTTGTTGCTGGTGTGTTAGAGAACACATCAAAAGTTTTCTTTGAGATACCACGCAGTCCATACATATTTTAGCAATGACACATTTATTCAACAAATACTGTTTGATGGGGCACAAAACCAGTACCAGCTGGTTCACTGAGATATGCTTGTCTTTTTTTTTTTTTTTTTTTTTTTAGGAAAGATCACTTTTAACAGAGACTATGAATACTACAGAGTGCACTGCAGTGGTCTACGAACTCATACTAGGTCTACCTACTGCTGTTTTTGGTTTTGCATGCTCTCCACAAAGGTATCTTGATCTGATGCCATCTCTCCTCATATCTGACTGGTTAAACAAGTAATAACACGCTCAGTTCAAAGCCCAGACTGCACATTTTCATCGACATGTTTAGGGGTTCATCGTTCATGCATTTGAGTTCAAATCCAAAACAACAGAGCAAGGGTTCTAATCCATTGATTGAATGTTTACTTAGACCATGGGTAGAATGGGCCTGATAATTGTGATGCTGTTTTGGCATGATCAGATTAAGTTGTGAACATATGGCTATGGTTTTTCACATTTCCTGCAAATAATTCTATTATATTATTATCACAATTCTATTGCCCTAATATTCGACATTCTGGTGTTATTGAGGGTTTTGTGAGGCGCTTGCTTTTATAGGACTTAAATATTTGTGCCCCAGACCACCACAAGATGGCAGAGCAAAGCCAGTGACTTGGAGGAGTGAACTATGAAAATTAGAAGAACTTCAGAGTAGCACAAGGAAGGGACATTGGCTGCATATTTCATATTTGCATCAGGTAAAGATACTGCAGACAAAAGACTGTCATTAGTGACCATGGGACTGGACCACCCGACAGACCTGTTTTTTCACAAACCACTAAATCTGTATTAGGGGTTTCTTACCTCAGGAATGAAGAGATGAAAGGGATTATAAATGTAAAAATGAAACTATTGAATATAAAGGGACAGCGTATACGGAGCAGACAATGTGCCTGGACTAATTTAATTGAAATTTACACTAATTGAATACCTTTTTCCAGGGGCGCTGCCTTTGAAGGGGGGAGTTAGGATGATTCGAAGGGCCTGGCACTGACAGGGGCCCCCAGAGAACAAATTAATATTATAATCAATGTTTCAGGGGGCCAAAATTATTTTCTAATTTCATAATTGGTTAAACACTAGGCTACTAAGTCATTAAGAAAAGTTTGAAAACAACAATAATGCATGCTACATCTGATAATTATTTGTAATAATAGAAAAATATACTCTGTACATGAATTAACATGATTTGTGTCAACACATGTATCTACACAATCAATGTAAATGAACATGAGTTGGTTTCAAAGACTTTTTTCATATGAGATGTCAAACTAAAAGGTAAGCAACCACTCTATACTTTAGAACTGGACAGCGCATAGCCAAAAACTGTACTGTACCTACACCTCAATCATCTTATAAGCCCCTTTATGCTGTTACTATGATATTTGAAGAGGCTATATATACCTTTACATAATACTATGTGATGTGGAGGTGAAAAGGACATAGCATACTTTAGGCTACACCTTACAATCAGATGGCCTTCTCATGGAAAAGGTCCAGGAGCTCTAAAAATACTCTGGCTAGTTTTGGTTTCAGGTGATCGATGAGCAAACTGCATACATGTACAAACTCAGCACAAATATACAAGATCTACCACGGTCCCATGCCTTGCCCTGCTCTAGGTTGTATTAGGCACAAACTAACCCAATCTCTCCAACTACACACAATGAGCAAGTATACTTCATAAATGAGGTCAGAGAAAACTAAGCAAGCTCTTCAAACATTAAGCTGTCTTCTCATCACAGCCAATGAAGGACACTTTCATCATTGTAACCTTATATCCATAACTTGGAAAGTGTTTAACACTTGATGATGCAGGTATCCAAGCAGGGCAGTGTCAAAATGCAAGATGTCCCTCTGTGCTTAAGATGTAGTTTTGTTGTTTTGTGTGTGTGCGTGTGTGTGTGTGTGTGAGAGAGAGAGAGAGTGTTTGTTTCAGAAGGGACATGACCTTAGCTAATGACGACAATGAAAGGAAATTACTTCTCATGATGACAAACACAAAAGTGCATTCTAATGAAAACAAACTAAGCACAATAGCTCAAGGCACAAATATCAGTCAAGTTAATTGCTCAACCAAGGAAATGATGCCGGACACCGCCTAAGACATTGTCATTGTGCTTTCCTCTAGAAGTGAAGAGTGTGGAATTCCCAGTGGGTGCTGCGGCTGACAATTCATCACAACAAATCAACAAAACAACAAAATCAACAAAATATTGCTTCTTACAAGTCTTATCTTTGTCTTACAAATCAGATTTTAAAATTGAGCTCAAGTGTGTTGTTTTCTCCTAAGGGGTTGTAGGGGAAACAGTTAAGTATCCTGTAAGATCTAATTAATTCCTGTAAAAGTAGTATTTTTTGTCTGGGTGGGCTTGCACTGATGTTCTACTCATTCACTCCTTCTCTTAGGCATTTGATGCCTGTTGCTGGATTAAGCCCATTATAATATTAATATTAATATTAAGCCCATTATATTGTGTGGCTCCATCTGGGCGGTGGAGAGATTGAACTGTGGCTTGTCGGCTGTTGCCAAGACTTGAGTGGAACTAAGAGGCTGACTTTCCTTGTGGTGGCTGTCGTGCTTCAGAGGAAAACATCTCTGATGTCATGTGTTCTAAGAACCCTGAGGGTGATAGATTAGCTAAGTTATTTGGGTGCTGTGTGGGCTGAGCCCCAGGTCATAATAAGAGAGGTTGGCAAAGGCAGTGAGACGGTTAAATCTGATTCCATAAAATTAAAAGGTGCAAAGTGGCTTTATTGTTTTAAAAAATTACCTTGACATAGCAACAGAATGTAAAGAAACAACTGTTTTGGCATAAGGTCAAAATGTTTTGAAATGAAAAGGTTATTTATGCTTGCTGTGGTTCACATTTTTACTGAAGTTAAAATGCATACCAACAGGCGTTCTCTGTTGTCATAGGATGGGCCGTCTCTCTTGTCATAAGATGCTGTACCACTTGTATTAACCACTTGTAGTTGTATTAAATACATACAATGCTCGTCAATTGGAAGAGTGCTATCTGGCTGCCTTCAGCACAAATCAAGGCACATAGAATTGCTTTAGCTCCCTAGCAGGTCCATAAGCAACCACAGACACTGAAGTTATTCTTCTGTACAAGATTCCCCATTGTTGTAAGGCATTGTTATGATTTACCTCTGTGATTGCTAGCATTTGTTCAGCTGAATTCAAGAGAAGGATGACATTTGGTCTTTTTCTTAAAAAGGTTTATTTTTTTGTACATGTAAGACCTTCTGTGCAATGGTAGTAGAAGGAGAGCTCTTGCCTCCCAGCAGTGCTGGGCCCACACAACTCCCCAGCCTCAGGGAATGTGACCTCACTTCCTGAACTGAGAAATGGGAGCTGGTACTTTGATGTCCTGTCCTTTTTCCAGGCGCTTCTCACACTCGATC
This sequence comes from Tenualosa ilisha, assembly GCA_015244755.2. NCBI lineage: Eukaryota > Metazoa > Chordata > Actinopteri > Clupeiformes > Clupeidae > Tenualosa > Tenualosa ilisha. Next base: position 2,509,506 of record PYXC01002283.1, on the reverse strand, counting down.
AGGTAGTTGACGCCATCGATCACCAGTTGAACCAGCTCGACCTGTTTGAGGCAAATACATTACAGTGGATATGAAGCAGCCTTTCTCTAAGCCTAAACCTGTGTTTTTAAATTGGGGAAGTATCAGGTGGACTTATTAAAGGTCAGAGGTCATGGTATTTATCTCCAATTGCTCATGTCACCTTTAAAGGTTGTTGTTGGTGAGGTGTGTGTGTGTGTGTGTGTGTGTGTGTGTGCGTGCGCACGTGTGTTTTCGGGGCAGGTCCATCACCTCTGACTTGCCCAGACGGTCGAGGTTTGAGATATCAAAAGTGTCGCCCACAGCAGCTGTGTCCACACCACCAGTGCCGCGCTTCTGCAGACGTAGGTTTCCTAGGATCTTGCCAAAGCGGGCATCCTGATGGAAAAACAAAATAACCAACAATATTAACACACATCCTATCATGTCACATGATTTTAAACATAAAATAGTCACAAAAATATAATTCAGTCACATTTTATGTAAAAAAAAAAAAACACTACACGTTGGCTCACCCTTTATTAAGTGGACCTTACACAGTCTGCTGAAAATCATTTAGGTCTACAGAAAGTTTGGGAAAAATTTTCTTCTCTCAGGTAGGTGGGCAGCTCAGGCCTAATATTGTCTGTGCTTACTCACCTTGCTGAGTTTGGGCAGTTTGACATGCACACCTGCCCTCAGACCTGTTCCCAAGTTGGAGGGGCAGGTGAGAACGTAGCCAAGCCTCTCGTTCCACATGAATTCCCAGCCACGTTCCTGGATGAGATGCTCTACCTGCACCATCATGTCAAAGGACAAATTAACATACACGTCATAAGCCAGCATACAGTTGTTTCCAGAATGTTCTGTGTGGTCTGATCAACTGTGCATATATATACCTGCGGTGTACAGCCAAAGTGAAAGTGAAATGTTGCTAACTTGTGTTAACATTTCATTACTGGTATGTTTTACTTGTATTTGTTGATAACAGTAAAGTATAATGGACATTTGATGAAAAGGTAACAGCTGAGTGTTGATATTTGAGCTGGCACAGAGAAAGAAATCCCCTCTCCTTCTGCTAAACAGCAATTCATTGGGTTATCAGATGGATGTTAATTTCGTTTGGCTGACCATCTGCAATGCTCGTCGTCACGTCACCTGTTTGAGTCCACGGCAGAATCTCTCGAACACTCTCTTCATGTTGCCTCCCTTCTCCATGGAGATGACGCGGGTGTGGTCCTCCTCATTGATCCAGATGAGGAAAGTCTTCTCATTGTTGTGCCTGGAGGACAAGCGAGTCAGTCATGGCAAGAGAGAGAGGGGTCATATCCATCATGATAGTGAGAATCACGGCTAGGGGTCTTATTTCTTTTCTATTGCATGGTTTTAAACACAGAGACAAGGCAAAGTGCCTTGCATTGGCATAACAGTGGATATATTGGAAAGAGAAGTGCAGTGTAGCATAGCGTTTGTATAGCAGTGGCCATTCTTAAACAGTTTTCATCTTACATTTAAATTAGACCAAAACGGGGGCACCCCTTATATATTCGGAGTAATTCAGCAGCAAGTTTTACAAATCGGAATGTCATATCACAATCTATTCAAGAAATCTACTGTTGAATGTTTATTTAGTTGTAATGCAATTCAGTTTTATTTAATGGGGCTATTTCACAGCAGCCATTTTTCCAAGAGCTCACAAGGTAAGCAGAGTTATTAATGACATCCAATAAGGATCTGATCCTGCTACACTGAATCTTATTGGCTGTCGTTGATAACACATGTCCCTGTGATTGGTGGTCATTAATAACACATGTCCCTGCAACTTCTTGGAAAAATAGCTGCTGTGAAATGGGCCTTTTGTAATGCAGTTCCATTTTCTCATATTCAAAATGCAGCCCGGACAAACTCTTTTGGCTTTTAAAGCTGAACATGGGCAAATGTGTAGCTGGATGATCTGGATGTTCTGAACATATTAGAGTGACTGCCAGAAATCTAATCTGACTCTGCAGTGTCGCACCACTGTCCTGCAAGGTAGGCTACAAACACTGTGCTCAGCATGCCAAGGGTAATTTGTGTGAGTAAAAGCATCTCATTAAGATGATACATGTCATTAGTACTGTCAGATGTTTACTCTTACGGTAGTAAGCCATGTAATCTGAGTTAAAGCCTTCCTATGCAGGATCGGCCATTCCTTCACTTTCTCAGTTTGTGCCAGGTTTGTGGTTGCATTTTTCTCTACAGAGCTTCCCTGTTGCTACGTTGTGTTTATAGCTAGCCAGTGCTGTGTGTAGTGCTGTACAGCGATTTGTTACTTCATGAGACCTGAGACTCCATAGAGACTTGGCAACCAGAGACTTTTCCATATCTCCACTCAGATACACTAGCAGAGTCAAAATAGCCACCAACTGACACATAGTAAGTATTACAGAACCACCACAATGACTCTTAACCCTGCTAAATTAAGGTAAGTTAGGATATAATAATTGCATAGTGCCTCTTTAATCCATCTCCATCCTTTAATGTTTCAGTCTGTCTTCTCTTGGCACTTGGTTTGGTACGCTGTGACAGTAAAGCAGAGCCATGGCAAAAAAGCAGTGCACACACACACACACACACACCACACACGCACACACGCACACACACAGACACACACACACACACACACACGCACACACACACACACACACATACACACACACATTCACATGCAGGGCACTTGCAGATTGGGGGTAAAATGCCCATGCATTGATGCAGTGGTCAGAGTCCATACCAGATACCCCTGGCATCAGGCCAGTCGCGGGCCATCCCTGCGCATGTCAGCAGAGGGGACACAGGTTTGTCAAAGAGGAAGTGGTCCTAGATGGATATGAGGAGGAGGAAGATGATAGCAGAGGGGGGAGGAAGATTATGGAGAAAAGGAGTTGGTGTTGTTCCAGGAAAGGACTAGTTGCTCAATCCACATTTAACATATTCAAAAGTGTATAGTATACAGTACTTAAGGTATTAAAATCACAGGCTATGGGGTTATGATGAGATATGAGTTTAGTATGTTAGAGAGCACATCGTTGAAAAACGATTGATTTCAGGGGTCATTGATTTCTCTCAAGTGATTTTATTCAGAATCAAGAACAACTGATCGGATTAATGAACTAATTGAAGAACTGACAAGCATCACTGAGAGAGAATCTGCAAAATGTGGAGCCTTTGGAATGAGAAGCTAGAGCTATGTTGTGCTATCAAGCTAATTCACAATTTGGAACAACTAGATAGACAGATAGATAGATAGATAGATAGATAGATAGATAGATAGATAGATAGATAGATAGATAGATAGATAGATAGATAGATAGATAGATAGATAGATAGATAGATAGATAGATAGATAGATAGATAGATACTTTATTTATCCAGATCCTTTATTTGTCAAGTAGCTAATACAACACCACTCCTGTAGCATATAAGAGAAGAAATGTCATAGAATTGGAGATGAATGAGGATGACTATAGTAGGGGTTGGGCAATGTGTAGAGACTAGACTACACTACACTAATTCTTGGACTCTAATTCCTTAGGATCTTTCCGGCACATCATCTTACCAGATCCCGCGGGCATCAGGCCAGTCCCTGGACATCCCAGCTGATGTCAGCAGTGGGGATACGGGCTTATCGAACAGGAAGTGCTCCTGATTCACAGCAGCATGTCATGACCAGCCAACAAGTACAGTGAGTGCATAACGTGTGGATATGACTGATGTCTGGTTCAAAATTGTGTATTGTGCCCAACATGCACATCTTCACTTAAGGTTAAAATTTCTACCCACAGATGCAAAGACCTTAACAATTTCTAAATCATGACTGTAGTGTAGTAGATATGTAGTGTAGGCCATATCAAATACGTCTCAATATACATAGCATGACTACCTCAAAATGGGAATATCCACACTGCATTCAAAGAGAGGGGGTACATTATAGACTAATGACGGTTTAGAAGGAAAGTGTACGTTAGACAATTTATGACAAGCATCTTTTTCTTACTGGAGAATGGAACCAGTGGTGTGACCATTCACATTCTTCACTGTATGGGACCCTCCTCACCCCTCGCTATGATAAAATGCCAGCCTTGATTGACATGGATCTCAGCCAATAAAGTCACCCTCTGTTAATTTCAGGTATCATACTGGACTCCTCTGTTGATGCAGTAACTGAAAAACTGCCTGGATGCTACTCACATCAATGAGCCTTTGCTGCTCGGCCTCTGTCATGTCGCCAAGGCTGAAGTACTTCCCGGCGAGGTCGTCCTTGAGGCCAGACAGGGCATTGACCACCACACGCTCCACCTCCCGCCTCTCGGCACGTGTGCACGCAGGGGGAAGGCTGAGACCACGGATGCTGCGCCCGGTACGCACACGAGAGGAAAGCACGTAGCGTTCATCAAACATACCGGAGGTGATCTGTAGGGGGCGCAGTTACACAGAAATGAGAGAGAAGAACAGATCAAAGGTGAGATGGGATGAGGCAGGAGGGGAGAGAATGCTGTGGTTCTGTAGTCTTTGGAGGCCATGGTTCTACTCTCAGTATGGTCTACTCTCAGTATGGTTCTACTCTCAGTATGGTCTACTCTCAGTATGGTTCTACTCTCAGTATGGTTCTACTCTCAGTATGGTCTACTCTCAGTATGGTCTACTCTCAGTATGGTTCTACTCTCAGTATGGTCTACTCTCAGTATGGTCTACTCTCAGTATGGTTCTACTCTCAGTATGGTCTACTCTCAGTATGGTTCTACTCTCAGTATGGTCTACTCTCAGTATGGTTCTACTCTCAGTATGGTTCTACTCTCAGTATGGTCTACTCTCAGTATGGTTCTACTCTCAGTATGGTCTACTCTCAGTATGGTCTACTCTCAGTATGGTTCTACTCTCAGTATGGTTCTACTCTCAGTATGAGGACAGGACCGGTACCTTGGAGGCATCCAAGTCAGTGGGATGTTTCATGGTTTTGGGGTCATAGCCGTTGTGTCTGTCAACAATGATTGGGTCAAAAACTTCAGCAAACACCTGAGGAAACACACACACACACACACACACACAGATGCACACACATTTATGAGGGCTGGGTACTGGAGAAATAACATTGGAACAACTGACACCACTGCAGTGTTACTTGGGATGCTACTCTTTATGAAGAGTCTTATGCCAACTCTGAAATTCAATGGCTGAATTGATATTACTACAAACTGTAATGTTGTAAAGTTCTCTCATGTCCTTCCTTGTGATTTTATTTCATGATGATGTTCTATGTGATGTTCTCTGTAACGTTCTTACTTGTGGTTCTATGTACCTCATAGCTTTCCTCATCGCCTGCCACCATCCCAACGGTCTTGATGAAGGGGTGTCCAGGGTTGTCCACCCCTGTCTGGATGCACTGGTCCAGGGTCCAGTTGCCGGGAGTCTTTTGTCCCTCAGCTTGGAGTAGATGGCTGGGGTAAGGGCACTAGCCATGCAGTTATTGTGCTTACGGAGATCTGGGAAATCAGCACTTTGGGAGAAAGACCACACACAATACATAAATTAATCATTTATCAAAGCAGTCTAAAGTGATTGTTCAAGATTTAGTGTAGTGTTTGAAAAAAAAAATTGTCAAGAGAAGTACAACGATAGAAATGTTGCAGTAATACTGTAGAATTGCAGTACCACACAGGCCAACAACTAAAGCAAGGGAATTTACATATGAATGCTTAACATGTTTATATTACATTTGCACATTATCTTTATGCATTTTTTATTGTAAGAAGCTAAAGATTCATTGACCCTTATGAGGGGGCAATGCCAATCAATAGTCTGCAGTCAGTTTAAACTGAGAAAGGAAGTTATTAGATCTATTTTCAGTTAATTGGATGAGGAGAGGACACTTGTCAGTTTTAATCAGTCTGAGTCTCTCTCTTTCTCTCTCTCTGTATCTCTCTCTTTCTCACTCTCTCCTTCCTAAACATGGGCTTATAGGTGTGTTGCTGTGCTGATCTGATCTGACCTTCGCTGATCTTTGTCCTGTTACAGTAGGAGTATGGCGGGAGGTCAGCAGAGGTCACTGGCACCCCGCCGTCTAAGCTCCTTAGGTTTCCTTCTCCCTTCCCCCTCCCATCCTCCTCTCCTCATCTTTGACTCACTTATACTGTAGTGTCTGCCAAGAGCCTGGGCCTGATGACCAATGCGACTCGAGAAAGTATCAGATTAATCTGGCGCCCTTTCTTTCCCTCTGCACTCTACCCCACCCCACAACTCTGCTTCTCTCTTTCTTCATTACTACTACCCCCCCCCCAGTGCAGCTTAATAAGAAAACAAAAGGTCTGTCTGTCTGTATTCATCAGTTAAAGTGAACTACATGCTTTGCATCATTTTATACAGGTAATTCATTTCAACAGTAAAAGGTGAAATCACACTAGTTTAGGTGAGAGTGTTATCTGTGCATTGTCATCCATGCAAAGAAAGGTGCGTGTGTGTGTGTGCTCAGATGAGCAGTTACACTGTAAGCACGCCTAATAAACGGTAGATGATGATACAATTGTTATGTTGTAAGTCCAAATATGTGTGTGTCTCACCTTGGTGGGTAAAGCTTTGACCTGTCTCTGGCAGAGACGACTGCGTTGTCACTGAGCATGTAGCCGGTCGCTACGGTGCCAGCACCCATGCTGGCCAGCAACACAGCTGTGTTGCGACCGGTCAGCATCTTGGTGAATGCGGACGCCATGCTTGTAAGTCACAGGGGTTTCAACTGGAAATACAACAGGGAGATACATCAACAAAAAACAAAAATGCTGTTTAGGATTTACATTTTATTCTCTTAAGTGACTTAAATCCATGATCTTTGTGTTGTAACTCTCTTCTTAAGGCTGATCTCACATGACAAACTGAAGATCTTCATATACTTTTCCCACTATATGGCAGCCTTGAGCGTGCTGTCAGTAGAATTCCAATTCTAGGTCTTTCATCTTCCTCTATGGGACACAAAACACTGTCCCTGAATACTCTCATTGCTTAAGAGAGAAAATAAGTCAGATGGCTGCCGGTCTTTGCACCTCTAGACCAGCTGACAGATGTCATCTCAAGAGCTCACCTGACCCCTTTAGAAATTCAGCTGCTTGCTCTGTAGGTGATGGTTTAAGCATCAGCCAGTTAACGAGTAAACTGCCTACCTGCTATGAACCCGAGGGATGATGTCAGCTTGATCTTTGAGTGCAAAAGATGTTGATGTGTGTGAAAGGTTTGAGTGAAGGGTAAGCTCTCTGTTAAGCCCCTGTATCTTATTTTACCTCTCTATCTAAACATTTCCACAGTCTCTTTTGATCTTGACCTTCATCATGACTAGACATGATAAATCCCTAAACCAACACCTTAAGGACCAAAGTCCGTAGGTAAATTATCCAAATTTGATTGACTGTTAACCTTTCGTTTCATTTTCTGAAAATCCTAAGACATATCCTTCTATCTAATAGCTGAGAAAGACTTCTCTTCCCCCTTTTCCATCTCACATGACTCCTCCTTTGCCCTCTCCCCTTTTTGAAGTTCAGTTGCGTGATGTGCAGAAGACTGCCAGAACACTCAGGATCTCTCAGTGTAACTAGACCCAGTCTACTAATTTAAGGGTGAGGACACAAGTCTCCATTGGCATATAAGCACTCCCACCCACCAACCCCACCAACCCCCTCAGCTCCCACAACCCCCTCCTCCCCGCCTTTCGTTTTCCTGTCCTGGCGTGACATTCTGAACAGGTCACATGCGCAGGGCGAGGGGAACCTCCAGCTAGAGGTGGGGAGAAGCCTACGTGAGCGAGCGTAGAATCTAGCTGACAGTCTCAATCGGCTGCAGATTCAGTGGAAACTGTGCCGTGCCTCGAAACCTGACGGGGAGACGTGAGGGAACAGGTGGTTTGTCCTGCACATTGCACTGATTTAAGGTCTAGCTTTGGGTGGACTTGTCAATGGATTACTGGGCCGCTAAGAGATTAGACCATAACATTGCATGTGAAGATAGACAAGTATTGTGGATTTCATCTTTGTCGATATCAATAGAGAAGAAAATTAGCAGGGAAAATGTACTTTTTTAACTTGACATATTCACAAATAAGTTGCCATGTATATGTCTGTCTTGCTTCATTTCAGGAATTTGAACTTGAACTGAAACATTTCAGTAAAGGGTAAGTGATTCACTTAGATAAAAAAGAAAAAAAATATTACACTGTAGAGCAGAGCTATGATATTTTGCCATAATGACCTTTGACCTGACCTTAGATACATAACATAATTATTTACACTGATCTCTGACATTTCACATTTTTTGCTGGTGCCAAAAGCAGTAAAAAAAAAGGCATTATATATTTTATCATTGTAGAGATACAAAATAATAGTTTCAATAAGAGATATAAGCCAGTTGAGAATAACAATTTTCTAATTAGAAGAATTATAAAAAATAAGATGGGGGTACTGCAAAACAGAGGTTAGCACCACACAGTCAACCATTTAGTAATTCTGTTAGTTTAACATCAAATTAAAAGACTGTTAAAGAGGCCAAAGCGGGAGCGAATGACTCCTACCTGTCAAAACGATGATGTCTCTCCCTGCTGTGTGTTTCACTCCTAAAACACACCACAGACTTGAGAGCGCTGAAGATCATGCCACCCCCCCTCCATCAGATTAAACCCCACCATCCTAGCCAATCAGCTCCCTCTGATGTGTCAACTCAAGGGGTCTTGACCTCCTCTTCTGGTTGTCCGAGATGTCCTTGAGCTCCCCCTACCCAGCTTCCCTCTGACCACCCTGCCCCCATCCCGCCTCTGCACGTTACCCTCTCTGTATGATCAGACAGCTGATCCAGGAGCTCAGGTAACTAGGCTCTCCTCTAGTCACGCCGCATGCTCTGGACTCAGTATAGCACGGCTTTTTCTCTCAAAAGGCGAGAGAAGCAAAGATGCAAACAGGGCTTAATGCCAGACAATTAAAGACAATTTTCTGGATGACTTTGAAGTAGTAGAGGCTAATTGCTTATTTTCAAATATTAAACAGCCTGAACTCATTTGCACTATTACTTGCTTTTGTAAAATTCTCAGATTTCTCAGAAAGTTTCTAGCTACTTGCATGACACACTTTACATTATTAGACTGCAATGCGGGTGTAAAAGTTGCTCAGTTGTCTCAGACTGGCCCATTATATGTTTTTGACCCAAGCAAGAATTTCATCTCTGTAAGAGTGTGCATGTTGTTGCTTCCACAGCCAAACAATTACTAACAATACAGCAATCAGTGTGTGCACAAGATTAATAGGACAAAAAGCATGAAGAGAAGACAAATACTTTTATTTCACACTGAAAATAAACGTTGATTCCCTCCAAGGTGCCATTAATTTTACGACTACTGTTGGTATAGAAGAAGGTATAAAAAGCAAAACTCCCCATTCAGGTTGAGGGGTTTAGTAGGGTCCCTGCATGCAAGCTATGGTTGTATGACAGAGGAACAAGAAGAGAAACAGTGCAAGGTTGGCTGGAGTCCCATAGCCAATGTTCATGAAGTGCCATCAACATAAAACTGGCTGCAGTCCACATGAACAAGGACAGGAATACATAGAGATAATAAGGAATATCATAACCTACTGGATCAATGCAAAATAGTCAAACAAATCTATAACTTAGTCATATAAATTATTAATTAAATACTCATTACAATGGAAAAACAAATGTCAAACCAAAACCAGGTCATAAATACACACCAAAATGAAACTACAGACTATAGCAATACTTTTAATAAACATGTGGCCACTCTTAATGTCAATCATGCTATATCAGTCCCCCTCAGCTCATAGGTTTTGGCTGTATCAGAGCTCAGCACAGACTTACTGCTTCACACGTTCATAACGATGAACCAAAGTCATTAACAAAGAAGACAAACAATTCAGCCAGGGATTGTAACAGATTTTCTTCAAATCATTCATTTAAAAAAAGACTTAATTTGTTGTTGTCAACCATTAGCAGCATTTAGCCTGTTTCATAAGGAGTTTTAAGAAGTATACAGCATCTATTATTTACAAAGTCTATACAGCTAACACGCTCACATCAATAAATGAAAATTTAAACAACAGGTGTTTAACATGTGCTGTTGCTAAGGAACAGTATATGAATGAAATAGGTGTCATCAACAGCCTGTGGCAATGTTACAAAAGGCCTGAACACATATGGACAACAAACTTTAATATGGAACAGGACATTATGGGAATAATAAAAAAGTCAAACTTCTGACCTGGTTAAATAAATATTGCGTGAACAAGCAGCTGCAGGATTGCTCAACAAAGTGGGAAGTGGTATTCTTCCACAGGACAGCCATTAGGCAATTAGTGGGTTAACAGATGAAAAACATTATTTAAGCACAGAGCTAACATCACAAAGCCTTCCTGTTGGTTTTGATGGAAAAATTAGCTTATAAAAGTGAAAAAGTCTCAAGTCTTGCTGTTCTCATCGGACACGTCAAACAATTCACAGAACAGCCCTCAGATGAAGAAAATGGGGTCTGTTTCACTGGTGTGCAGTAATAGACACTGTGAAACTGTGATAATCTCTGAGACCTACTTCTGAAAGACCAGCACAGTCTATCAGGGGTGGGGGCAATATTTGTGACTACCTGTCTCCTGCCTTACAGACTTATGCTTTTACTTCGACTAACCAGCAGAGGGAGCTTGTTTGAACAGACACAGTCCTCAATGACTGTAAGCACCATGGTACCCAAAGGAAGCTCCTAGAAGCCAGTGTTCTCCATAGCATAAGCACACACTTGCACATGCTAGTTTTGATGCCAAAGCACAGTTTCAAAAACTCATATACTTCACACTACATTAATTTCAGCCTAGCCTTCTTTTTAAATGTCCAATGTTGTATAAAAACTACTTTCCAATTATTTTCCACAAGATTCTGCAGAGTATATATACAATATTTACAAAAGGCACTTACTGACCTGAGTTCTTCACCATTCAATGGCAGTATTTTGATTTGGTCATATCCTTTTTTAGAAACGAATGGAGATGATTCAAATGTTGGTGAACAACTGCTACAAAGCTGACTTGTGAAGAATTATTAAGGATAGATGTGTGTGTGTGTGTGTGTGTGTGTGTGTGTGTGGTGTGTGTGTGTGGCTTTTGAAAGATAGTTAATCTTCAGGATGAACAGACCATTTCTTCTTTCCCTTCCATTGAGTAGATGTCACCCTGCAATCCCAGAAGTTTTTTTTTTTTTTTCTTGCAAACAGGGTGAGGTCTATTGTGTGATCTCATGCAGGTGGTATCCTGGGTTCAATTTTGAGAGAGAGTTCATAAAGAGTGTCCTCGTCCATAACCAGGGTCTTGTCCAGCAGGAACTGAGTGACCTGAGACAGACATCGCAAGCCGTCAAACTGATGAACATCTGTCTAGTCCGATTTACAGGACATCTTTTTAGTCTATTTCACTGTACTTTCTAGTCTGTTTTACTGGACAAAAACAAATCTTGCAAAATCTGTTTATCCACCAATCCATCAATGAATGGATGAATGCATGAACACATGAATGAATGAATTAATAAATAAATGCAGTTTCTGCATTACCTTTGTTTGGTGCTCTATCCTGTAAGGTGCCTGCTGAAACTGTCGGATCTCTCGTATGATGTGAGATATCTGTGGAACCAAAGTATGAATGTAGGAATTTGAAAAACTAAATATTTTCATGTATTTAAGAGACTGACCAGAGAATCCACTGAAACAATAGAGCATAAAAGGCAGTGAGCTACAAGGAGTGAGCTACATTCCTATAATTTTCAACACTGAATAGATTTCATATTTCTCAGGAACCAGAAGACAGATAAACACAGGCCTGCACATAATCATCTAAAAACACTTCATTACACATATCTCATCAGGCATGGTTTACCATTCTCATTTTGGAGAAATTGACCAGACCCTCCTCTGTGAAGTTGGGAGTGCCTTCTTCAATGAACGCCAGATCTGTGAGGTACATGCCGAGGTAGGGAACGCAGGGAGGGTTGCAACTGTGGAGGCAAAATACAGACACACGTGCGCGCACGCACACACACACACACACACACACATATGCACGCGCACACACACACACATGTCAGGTGTATCAGGTGCCTGGTGCTACAATCAGCCCATCCTAATGTCAGCACTGTTGATACATGTGTGGTATCAGAGGTGCCAGAGGCTTGAACTTACTTTTTCAGGGTCTCCCTCAGATTCTTAAAGCGACCCTCAGACGACACAGTCTTCTGTAGCCTGTCCATGAGCGCCTTTGTCTGTGAGACAGAGAGCACACAAATGTCTAATGAAACAACCAATCTAGTTCAACAGATTTTTCTTTTTATATCATGCTAATGTAAGTCTGTTATATAAATAACTGTAGGACACACACACACACACACACACACAGAGCAAACACAGGCACACCACACAGTAACACACCTGCTTGCACACTTTGGCCCATGTCTTCTTCAGCCTGTAGATGGCGCTGCGGTTCAGGGCAGAAGTGATCTCCAAGACGCCGTTATAGTTGTTCAGACAGCGGCAGATGTCAGCCACAGCCAGCCACTTCTCTATGGAGCTGGCCCTGGAGCCCACGTCAGTGTGGGTCATGATCTGAGATGCCACCAAGTTGCTCATCTAGCGGGGGAAGAGAAGTAATTCCAAAAAGGGAGAAAGAAACAGGGGAAGCTATGTAGTACTGCAAACCACTTTTTATACCGTTATGCAGCACAGTGCAGTGTCACCAAAACATTAATTCTCAGCACCATCCAGCATATTTTGAAACTGAAAAATATATAATGGCTATGTCTTAGGGTGCTGGCTTCAGAGACCGATTACCTAAATCTGAAATTGAACTTGGTCTGGATACTTGGCTGTCATCTCCCACTTTCATGTCGTAGGATCAACAAATGTATATCTAAATGCCTCTATTGGTTGTTTCTTGATTTTAGTTTTGGGTGTTAAGCCTGCCTTAATCTTGTCAGGGGTAAAAGCTTAATTTTGACTGGTTCTCTATCTCAGGCAACAAAATTAAGTGCAAATTAGCCTGGAGGCCACACCAAGCCACAGAGCGAAGCCAGATTGCTTGTAGATCATGATGCGTTTTCCCAGGTTAGCGAAAAACATGAGTGGTGAAACATACATCGTTGAAGTGCTGGCTGGTCTTCATGATATATGGAGTTCGTTCGTTTTTATCCACTTTCATCCATCCCTGCCCAAGGAACTCCCTGGGAAAATATACACATGAAATGTGGTGAGAATGGCTTCTACTTCCTGTACTCAAAAGTGTTATCAGTGGTGCCTTGTTTAATTGCAATAGTCTCTTGACATCAAACAGATAAAATGGCATTTGGATGTTTTAAATATCAGTAATAGTGCCCCTTTTTACAATTACTTATAATCACTTTTTAACACTACGCTATCAAATGGGTGTCCTTCACAAGAATGTGGCCAACAGCTTCATTAAAATGTTTGTGGCTCATCGTGATGTAAAAGCCTGTTTGATATCCGCTGTTCCATTTGACCACGCAGTGATCCTTGACGTCTGAAAAATTGCGCCATCACACTGTCTGTAGATCAACAAAATATCTCCCGTCTGATCACCAGTGCACGCTCCACCCAAAGTGGTCACGACTGAACAAAATAGCATGTGAGACAGAGAGAGAGAGAGAGAGAGAGAGATAGACAGATAGATAGATAGATAGATAGATAGATAGATAGATAGATAGATAGATAGACAGATAGATAGATAGATAGATAGATAGATAGATAGATAGATAGATAGATAGATAGATAGATAGATAGATAGATAGATACAGTGTCCTTCACCTCCCCTGGTACTTGGCTAAAAAGACATGTGAAGCCCTAGGCCCTAATAGCATTTAGTAACTCCAGTCATTTAAATCAGTGATTAAATGACAAGAAAGCCCTTTTCCTGGTATGCATTTGAATAGATCTGTGAATAAAGTGGTCACTTGTGATTTCTTTTTAAGTTTTGGTTAAATTTGGTGATCCCAAAATGCTCTTTTTTATGGAAATCCCCAACAGTGTCCTTAGGGAATTTTGGGCCTGTCTTACCACCCTTCTCATTACGCATGGGAGTAAAGATAAGCATGGGTGGTTAACCAAGCAAGTTTGTAATTGTTTCAGTTGACTGGAATTCTTGGTTACTGTTTAAATAGCAAATGGGGCATTTTCGAGAAAGTACCACTTTTTATAGCAATTCTCTGTTTTAAAGAGGGAAGCACACTTTTTTGAATGCATATAAATTCTATTGTCTTTCCCATGCTGAAAAATAAATAGGGCATCAATTTTTTTCATCACTTTTTATATCTCTGTGAACCATGATGTCATGAATTGTGACTAGGATTGTACATAGACACTTTGGTTAACTTTAAGAAGTTGAACATGGATTGAAAAATGATTAATGTACATAATTATTCATCATATCTTGTATGGGGGGCGATAACTGTGGCACATGTGTGTTTGTTAAACATATTTTTTTTTTTTAATGCATTGTGTTTTCTCCAGATTAATATGTTTCACGTTGAGGTGGGATTATTCTCCATCAATTTCATTGGGATATTAACATAAATAACAAAAAGATTATTTTTTATTCCACCTTATTTGTTTACCAGGGGTGCCAGTAATTATGGAGGGCGCTGTGGATAGATAGACAGATAGATAGATAGATAGATAGATAGATAGATAGATAGATAGAGAGAGAGAGAGAGAGAGAGAGAGAGAGAGAGACAGAGAGAGTTTTTCTGGGAGCTGGCTTTCCTTTCAAGCACACTTGGGAGTTTCACTGCGCTAACTCATGCCACAGATTCCTCCTATGGGGTTTGGAGGCGTGATGTGTGCGTGTGCTGTGTGCCAGTGCAGAACTGAACCCTCTCTGCCTCTCCTGTTTATGACTAGCGCGTGATACATACTCATAAGGGATGCTCCTGAACACGATGTGGTCCAGAAAAGTGATCTGTTCGGCCAGCTCCATGGCTGATAGCGACTCAAAGCATTCAGCTTTTGGGCACTCGGTCTATAGGAAGATACAGACAAAAGATGAGTGTGTTAATTACGTCAGTGCTGTTTTCAGTTTTCCTCATAGCCAGTGGAATGGGGTTGGTTCCTGAACCAACTAATAACATCATTCACCAAGACATTATATGTAAACACATACTTACATACATCTCTTTATTTGAGAAATAATCTCTGATAACTTACATGTGCATAAACTGACAACTACAGAACATATGCAGGACAACAGCAGTGTCACGACAGCATTGTACAGGCGCTTTCATCTCTTGTATTGAGCAGTCCTAACTACACTAACACACACATACACACACAATCACAGAGCTATTCAGCAACACCACACGGAGCCTGAGGTCTGTTACCATGGCCACCACACAAGGCTGTTTACCGGTGGGTACGTCTTACCAGGATGAAGTGAAGCAGGGGACAGCTTTTCTGCTTCACAGTTGAAGGACAAACAGATAGTGGCTAATTAATGATTTTGTGCCTTAGAATACACTACCACTAGTCCATTACACTGCAGAGAGGGACAAGGCTGAGATATGATTCTATGTCTGGGGAAGGGGGGTACCTACCATTTGAAGAATGTCCTCAATCTTCAGCTGGGAATCGTCCTGGTCATCCTGAGAAAGGGCACTAAGAAAAGCAACACACGCATGCGTGCGCACACACACACACACACACACACCCACAAACACACACACACCCACAAACACACACACATATTATACTTCTGTATAACAGAATAACAGATTGTTGTGAGGCTTGATGTCATAATTAATGTATACATATAGAAAAGAATTTTGTTGGTTCCACAGATTTCGCATTTACATTTGCATTGCATTTAATTAAAACACACACATGGTTTTTAATACAAGGTCAATACAGTTGCTGTTGCTGTTTCTAGATTATTCTAGACATTTCCGGCTGGGCTGTGTTTGTGGCTGGAAACAGCTGTACCTTAGGATGTTGGCGGTGGCTTTCCTTTCTTGAGGCAACAGGTCCGGATCCCTCAGAACCTCCTCCAGGAGACTGATTACTCCTGACTTCAACTCTCCATTCGTCTCAAAGTCCTGCCACAGCCAGACATGCAGTATAGTCACAGTAAATGCAGTAAAATGCTATAGCATCTAACATATGCTACTGCATATGCACAGTGGGGTATTTTTTATTGTTTTGGGGCATAATTACTAAAAATGTACTTATTCACACTAAAACAGTTGCCACAGTCCTGTGTTACATCACATGACATGAAGAAATGGAAACACGAATGACTGTTATAGCACTTAAGAAAATAGATCACAGAATAGGTCTTAAATACTACACAGCGTTTGTCTATTGTTGCTACAGACACAAGCAAACTACATCATCATCTCCTGAGACTGATGTTTGATTCCCGAACCAAATCCACTGTTGCCAATCCATGTTGCTTTGAATAAAAGCAACTGCTATATACCAGTCACTTCACTTTTACTTTTACTTTAACTTTTAATTCTACATACAAACTGTCTCTTCAAGAAGTTTGACCGGCCTAAGGAAGTCTTTCTCTACAGACGACCCCACACCCCACCCCACTCTCCAGCTTGCTGAAACCCCTGTGCCCTTCCACTCAATCCTATCATAGCCTGTACTGCTGGTGAGCAGCTCCACCACCCGCGGCTAAAAGCACAGACCCCAGGGGTGCCTGCTGACATTTCAGAGCCTGTCGGGACTGTCTTCACTTATCAGCCAGAACAGGACAAGGCTGTCACAGCCGCTCGACTGGAAGGGGTCAGCAAGCAGTCTCCATTAAAACAAACTCTTATACTGCAAATGTCAAATAACAACATTGACATTCACCTCAGAAAAACAATAATCAATGAATTTTAAAACACAGGCTGAATCCCGATGTCCCCCTAAGCCCTACACACTGAACCCTCAAAGACCAAACTGCCAGACTAAACTCTGTGAGGTTTCAGGGCTTAGGAGTAAAAGAGGATGGTGGATTCAGCCCTAACGTCTTTGCGAGAACATACCTGGGAATGTTTCGAGACCCAGTGGCGTAAGACATTGAGCACTCGATTGGTAGCTGCCCGGCGGATGAGAAACTCTTTATCATAGGACTTCTCTGGTGTGCTGAAAGCTGTGGATGACACAATATAGGATGGTTGGCTTCTGGATATATTATGTCATACTTAGGTTGTAGTAACAGGATATACTAGTATGATTTATACTATGTGTACTAATAACTCAAAAAGGTCAATAACTCTCCAACCTTTACTTTAATTTAATAATTTACATTTCAAAACATATAGAAACAATCACATTTATAGTCACATTATAGTGTTTCAGGACTAATATCGTGAAGCATACAGCTCAGAAAAATAACTGTAGTAATTAATACTGAACCCTATTTATAAAGGTCTCTCAAGTTGGTCCAGAGTTGAATTTTACAGAACCACTTCTTTGACCTTGACCTTAGCATTCTGACCTTGAGGGGTGCTGTGCCCAGCGGCTGCCGTGGCAATGGCAAAGGCGGAGGCTGGCGACATTGTACAGCGGGAGTTGTCATTGGACTGAACTGCAGAAAACAGATGGTGATGGGGGTCAATTCAACATCCACATAAAGCAAGTCGATTATATTGATTGATTGAAAGTAAACAGCAGCCAGTCTTTATGTTACATCTGCCTTGTTAAGAGACCACAGCATACTCTAAACAGGCAGTCAAGCATTTTGTAATGGCCATAAACAGGGCATATACAGATGAGCTAAAACACATGGGCTGTTAGTTGTTTCATCTTTAATGTCTCTTGAACCTCTTTCTTTTGTTATGTTTAGCTTGTCGTTTTGTTTGTTTATTTGTTTGTCAATCTGCCTCTTTGTCTGTTTGTTTGCTTATGTGACTGAGAGCGCTGAGGACACACACCTCCAGGTTGTCGGAAACGCATGTGTCTGGGAGTGGAGGGCGACCTGCATGGAGACAAATCTCCAGACTCACTGGGAGTCGGGGCCTCAGGGATGAACTTATCCAGCGACACTGACTCCAGAACAGCTGTGGAGAGGTCAGACACACACAAACACACACACACACACACACACACACACACACGCACACACACAAGCAAACAAACACACAGTTGTTTACCTAGACTATTTGAAAACATCCGTTTGTGCCTCTCTATGTTGCTCCTGACCTACATGAAGTGAACAAAAACTGTTGTTCATGAAATTGTGAGAAAAATTTCTCCAGCATTTCAGTACCAACCCTCCATGGGGTCTATTTATCCCCCATGTGGTCACCTTACCCTCCCTGAGTGATTTGTCTGTTACACAACTTTCAGTGATACTATTCCCCACTCCGAATTATATTAAGCTGAAGCACAGGCAACAAACAATGCATCTCAGTTATGCTCCTCCAAATGAATAATGTCCAAACTCATACCAGGCTTATGAAAACAGTCTCAACTGAGTCACCATGGATTTAGAAAAACAATAACAAAAGCTACACGATAGATTCACTCCCGAGTTCGGAGAAATTTCACTACCGAGAATCCCATTTCTTCTATAATGCACCACACTCCGCCATCTTGAAACACTCTAAAATGTCCTCAGATTCCCCTCAGAATAGGCACGACACAAAGAGGATGGGGAAAAGCTTTGTTAGGCACATGTGTGTCTCTTCAGACCTGTGCTGGGGAGTGCCGACACTCGAAGGCCACATCTGAAGGCCTGAGAGAGGAGGGGGAGGAGGACTCTTCACCCATAATTGAGGGTGATTTTCCTCTCGGATGGACGTGAGCGCCCCTTCGTGAAGAGCCTCTCGGTGAAGAGGGCACGATGAGCGTGCGGAGAGAGAGAGAGAGAGAGAGAAAGAGAGAGAGAGAGAGAGAGAGAGAGAGAGAGATGAGGTGACGGGAGATGAAATGAGATGAGAGTAGAGGAGATGAGCTTCCTGGCTGTGGTTGGATTGACAAACGTCTCTCTCTCTCTCTCTCTCTCTCTGTCTCTCTCTCTCTCTCTGCATTTTTGCATACATCCGACATCAGATCCTACACCTCCTTCATCCAAGAGAGGTGTAGTGGTCTAATTATGTTTCCTTTGGGATGGGTGAGGGTGGTGGGGAGTGAGAGGTCACGGGGGGTTATATGGTCTCCAAGGCAACAATTTGGTGATTTAAGGATTCCGATGGGAGAAGCAAGAGCAACATCACCACCAGCAGCAGTGCTTTATAGATCAATACTACAGCAGTTGTATGTATGCCAAAGCTCACACAGTCAAAGTTACATAAACTCTGCCAGAATTTAGAGGATCACTAAGCATTATGTCGTCACCAATTAGTAACTAATCAGCGCCTACTGTAATATACTCTATCTACTTTAATCAACCTTAATCCTCCTCATAGTGATAGAAATCAGATGGGTTAAGAGGATACAAAAGTTGCAGAGGTCAGCACAGCACTTTTCAATGAGACGCCTCTTCAATGCGGTTACTTTTGTATTCAGTAATCAGATTATGACCTTGCTCCAGGTTCCATGACGCTTTTTTAATGTTGTTCGCATTGAGCATTAAAGGAGAAATCCAGTGTGAATCAATCCACAGCCCTATTATTTGAGATCACCAAAGATAACTGATAACTGACATTAACTGAATGGGACACAAAAAGTGTGTTTCTGTGTGTTAGCTATCAATTTTCTATTTTGTGTGTGATGTATCAAATGTATCAGCACTCATTGACCTCAAACAACAGGGTTATGGATTGATTAACACCGGATTTCACCTTTAACACCAGGTGGCACAGTCTCACACGCTTCCTGATATTCCGACGTCACCCTGCCATGGCTGAATAATGACTGCCTGATTTACATTTTAAACCTTTGCAGGTGGTGTGACGACTGCACAGATGATTTATATTCAAGACACAATTTCATCACATTTACTGTGAATGACACAAATCACAAATAACCATGCAAACAACTAAACTGCATCTCAACTTGGACTAGAAGGTGAATAAAACATCACAATCTTCCGTCATTTATTGTTGATACTTGACATACTTTTACATGACATCTAACCTAGATCTAGTCCTAGACAATTTACTCAGAACAGTACATCGTCACCAATACCAGGTGGCGCTATGGAGCTCACCTCGGCGAATGCTCCTTCTCAGCTTCCCGCAGAAGGCGTCGATGCGAGGCAGCTCCCCGCTGGCCTCCTCCGGAGTACTGGGGACCAGCTCGGGGGAGCTTGGGCCCCGACTGAGATCCAGGGGGGCTTTGGTATTATTGGGGGGCGGCGAGGACACCAGAGGATTGTGGGTAGAGGTGGGGCTGCTGGCGGCAGAGGAGGAGCTGGTGGTGAGGTCCAGGGCTCCACCTTTGCTGCCACTGCACACGGGGGAGCTGAGGGAGAGCTTGCGCGAGTGGACTGGGGAAGAGGTACGAGACGGGATGGAGAGAGGTGGCGGCGAGGAGAACTTGCGAGACAGGCGAGGGGACTTGCTGTTCAGGTGGTCGCCACTCCAGGGACCCTGGTTGTTGGCAAAGAAGAGTTCAAGGGATCTGGATGTGTGTGAGAGAGAATGAGAGAGAGGGAGGAAGAGAGAGAGACACAGAGAGAGAGAGAGAGAGAGAGAGAGAGGAGAGGAAGAGAGAGATGGGGAGAGGGGGTAAAGACACCAGAGAGAATAATAAATGTGAAAAACAATACATCAGGTAAGCAGCCTCTGACATCTGATCATTTCCATTAGTTCTCTACAATTTTTCAAATAGACTTTCCTGTTAATGCATCTAAAGACCTAAAGGTCCCTGCTTACAATATCTATCCCTTCTTCACCATCATCATCATCAACATCATCACCACAGTGCAGAAGAGCGTGGAAAATGAAGGACAGAAACAGTGGGGAGTAAACAAGGAGAGAGAAGAGAATGAAAGAGAGAGTAATGGAAAGAAGGAGGGAGGAGAGAGATGGAGGAGGAAGAGGAGAAAGAGTAAGAGAGAGAAGAAAAGGAGAAAGAGAGAGATGGATAGACAGAGAGAGAGAGAGAGAGAGAGAGAGAGAGAAAGGAGGTGAGAGAGACTGGAAGGAGGCATTACTTAGACTGGTCCAGGGCAAGCCTTGTGATCTTCAGGCTGTAGTCTGGACAGAGGGACGTGATGGACAGGCGGTCGGATGAGTGGTACTGGACCCTGTGTGTGTGACAGGGTGTGTGAGGATGGGGGTACACATGCAGGAGGGGTGGGGGGGAGGGGCTTAAGGGTTAGGAGCAGCTTGCTGCAGGTTAACTGGAGGCCCTGAACATATCATATGCAGGGGTGTGTTTCTAGAAAGCGTTGGTAAAATCCGTCTCAATCTTGGTAGCTGTACCATTGGGTACAATGATGCGCCGACAAAGACTGCGACCGAGATTAAAAATTATGCTTCTAGAAACTTCTCCCAGGTTAGTTGTGCAGGTGAACATGCATTCTCTGTTGGCATGTCAATTTGGGGCAATGAGTGTTCCAAGATTGCAGAGTGAGACTGCAATGAATTGAAGTGAACTGAAAAGGCCATGCCAACAAGTGAGAATGTGCATGCAGAACAATAAGTGATAAGTGAATGCAGTGGCGAATTCAGACAACTTAAAATGAACATGATCAGAGATTTGGTGCAAAGCTATGTAAGTTACAGCAGGGATGTATTTTATACAGCTATTTATATAATACATCTTAGTGGGAATAAACAGCCTACAGCTAAGGAGTGTTTAGAGAGTAGAGTCCTTCGCAATGCATAAACTAAAGACACTAGGTAGTTAAAGCATAGGAAACATCCCAACCCAGCTTAGCGATAATTAAAAACATGGTTACAGTCCCGTTAAAAGAACTGTGTTGATTGGTAAAGC
The DNA here is from genome assembly GCA_015244755.2 of Tenualosa ilisha. NCBI lineage: Eukaryota > Metazoa > Chordata > Actinopteri > Clupeiformes > Clupeidae > Tenualosa > Tenualosa ilisha. Next base: position 2,487,575 of record PYXC01002283.1, on the reverse strand, counting down.
ACATGTTTAAGACACAAAAAGGCAAAAGCTGGCTATGTCCTTCCTCTGTTTCATATCTATCTATCTATCTATCTATCTATCTATCTATCTATCTATCTGTGGTGTTTCATATTTCTGTGTACTTGCTAGCCAGTGTTTTTGTATTCTAGGAGTTTGGTATCTCGGTGTTCTTTCTAGTCAGCACTTTTTGTATCTCCAGGTGTTCCATAACCAAGCGTTCCTGCTAGCCTGTGTTCTACCCTGTAGGTAGAACCGGAGCCAGACCTGACAGGGATGGAGGTGAAGGGCTTCTTGTAGATGTCGGCCAGCTTGTCCATGACGACGGCAGCGGTGGTGAAGAGGCGGTAGGTGTGCAGGAAGGTGTTGAGAAAGTCGATGGAGAGGAAGCGCAGGTCGGTCAGCCTCTCCAACAGACGCTCCACGCTGGCATAGCGGATCTGCGGCACCTTGCAGGAATTCAGCGTCTTGCTGAAGCAAATGTCCACGTCATCCTTATGCAGTCGTGCATCAGATCTGCAAGAGAGCGCAGAAATATAAGAAAATATTCAAAGAAATGCCCTGACTTGTTGGTTTGATTTTAGAAAAATAATTATAAGTGCTTCATTACTATGCTATTTAATTTAGTTGGAATTATCAAACTATTTTCATTATTTGGCAAATACATTGAGAAAATATCACATCCAGATACTGAAACTATGCTAAAATGTTAAAAATTAAACTGAACTATGAGGAAACAACATCTATTGAGTGAAAGGTATGTTACTTGTACTGTATAGATTTTTAATCTATTTTCACAGGTATCTGTGTTTGTCATCATCATTGTATCATAGTGTATGAGTGAATGCATAAATGCTGGCATGGCTAGTTATCACAGGCTATGTGTATGTGTGCTCTGTTTCAGCTTGTATGCATTTGTTTATGCTTCAGCTGGCGTTTGCTTGTATTTCAGACAGGTCTGATGAGATTAATCTCTCTCTCTCTGTTTCTTACTTGATCATGTGAGGTACAGTGACTTTGGAGTTCTCCTCAAACACACTGGTCATGAGGCCGTTGCAGCGGATGTTGTCAATGCACTACAGACGAAAGAAAAAACATTTCAATGGAAAAAACCCCAAAAGACAGTACTGTATATACACAATACACTGATTCAGAATTCAACAAATGTAATTAAATTAAATTAAATATATGTTTAATTATTATTCCTATTTCATTTCTACACATTCTATCATTTCATTATCATTAATTGCATGCTGTTTGTGACTTTCAATGTTACTGTTTTTGTAAATTTTTACAAGAGGAGACTATTTAAACTTCTCCGCCCTTCAGAGGATGAAATCTCTGACTCTACATACATGACAGAATGCAGTTAGCCCAGAGGAAGCGAGATAGGGCGAGTCGGCTGCTCTCTGACACGCCTCAGTCCCCTGGGAGCATTCCTCAGCGTCTTTTCAAACAGACACTCGCCCTATGCCATAGAAAAGCCTCAGCATTGTCTAGGGCCACAAGCAATGAAAAGCCCTGATTATAATGCTCCAAAAACCCTTACTAGAGTGTGTGTGTGTGTGTGTGTGTGTGTGTGTGTGTGTGTGTGTGTGTGCTACGCTGACCGCCACAGACCTGTTCCACTTCTCCATAAAAATGTAAGGATACATATGCCCACAGGGCTAAATGGCAACAATGTTTATCTGTTTTAACTGTGTGGCCTTTAAGCCTATGGAGGACTGATGCCTTAGCTATCATGGGACACAGGGCTTGCACATCACACAGTTTTTGACAGTTACTTCAAAAACTAACTGTTGAAGCTCATTTAACTGACTAGACTTGTTTGAATCCACAGGCAGCTGAATTACCAGGGCACATTAACAGAAGGTTAAGGTTAAGAACATTCAAACCTCAGCTACTAGCAACTAGCTTTGTGATGAAAATATGCTAATCTCTTCAGCATCCTTGAAACAATCAGCTGTTAGATGTCGATTGAATAGAGGGGTGTGTAATCTTGAAGGTACTGTTTCACCACAAGGCTGACCTCAAAAACTAGCATGGCAAAACAAGAGGTGGTGTGTGACTATAAAAAGCAGAATGCACTGAAAATCCCCTCAGGGTTCTGTAGTGAAGAGTGGGGGGCGGACTGGCACAGAGGCTAGTGATTGGAAAACACCTTCTTCTGTGAGAAGCAAAACAAGCCTTGAGTCTCAGGGGGGCTGCGCCAGCCCTGTAGTCTGTGCTCTGCTCTGGGGTGGAAAGAGGGGTAGAGACAGGCCACACTCAGATGTTGGGATGCAACAACTACTGCTGAGAGGTGTGTGTGTGTGTGTGTATAGAGGTGTGTTTTGGTGTGTGCTGGTTTATTATTGTGCTAGGAATCTTACAAAGTGTCTATCAATCTAGACTAATCTAATGGGGTGTGACTGTCCCAGAGCATAACATCTAAATCAGGCATGACGCCTGCGTCAAACCTAATGAATGAAAAGTCCAGTTGCCTCCTTCCTTCCTCTTTTAAAAAAAATGCAAACCACTCTGTCTGCACTCTACTTTTTTCACACAGAGGAAATGCTCAGTTAAGCCTTGGTAGGAATTTCTCCATTCATTTTTCATTACTCACTCAGGTGGTACTCAGCTCAACTCGTGGGTCAAAAAACTCTCCGATACAAATAGTTTTGTGACCCAACAACTTTTCCCAAAAAAGAGTTTCACTGAACAAACTTTATTTAGAAGAATGTTCTAGCAAAAGTTCGTCCTACTGTTGTTTAAAGGAAAGTTCCAGAACATTTCAGCCCAAAGCCCTGTTGTTCAAGTAGTGAATGCTGTTGGTAGGGAAAAAGAACACTATCCCTACTCCTGCTATTTGGTCTAAGTTGTACCAACTTCTACCACTATTTTTCCAACTGGCAGCACTCTGTGACCTTGAACAACAGGGCAATGGGTTATTTTCCTAAGTCTTTTATATCGCGCTCTGTTGTAATATTTCTCCTTCTAAAAGTTAACACAAAGTTGACACAAAAATCTGTCGTCAAACCAAACAGTCATGAGGTTCTGCCTCACCTGGCTGATGTCGCTGGTCCAGGCTGCCTTTTCCTGACGTGAAGGGGCGAGGAGGACCACGGAAAAGGACGGCCCATCCTGCGGTTCCACCACAATCTTAAACTCCAGGTGATTCAGGCCCTGACCGGCGCTGTTATCTACAGAGAACAGGAAACACATTGTAACTCACGGTTCGCCCCGCATGAGTAAATCCAACCCAGCTTTGCATAGTCCTCAACAAGTGACGAAGTACGATGATGTCTCAGTGGGAACCATAAATATCTCAAAGTTCCAGTAACCAAAAAGCTCAACCATGTCACTGGTAGAATATTAAGTGTAAAAATGTCTCATTCAATTACAGCATGTACTTAGTTTAAAATCATGAGGATAATCACTCATTGCATTAACAACATTCACGAGTGTCATTGAGAACTCTTTCCAGACACAAAAAAGATCTTTTTTGTTCCTAGAACTTGAGAAAGCATATTAAGGAATGCACTTACAGTCCTCATCATTGGCATCTAGTTCTTCCATAAGGGTGCATTCAATGAGAGACAATGCTCCACCTTGCTGTAAGAGGACACGGGAACATGAGTGAGCACTGTTTTAGGTTTCTTCCCTACAACTGGGGATAAACTAAGAGTCTAAGTGTGAACGATGAGACTGTCCTTTTTCACAACACAATACTCCTATCCAGTCAGAATAGACCCCACCCTCATCCACCCAGGTATTGAGCTCTTGAAGACATTAGATTACTAATATTAGGGTCATGACCTCTATGCTGTCACCTGGTTAAACTAACCTATCTAATTGGCCTAACTTGAACTCATGTTTACCACAAACACCATTTTATCAATGTAAATGTGATTAACCCTCATTACATGTGATTCTTCTCATAAGGAATATATCAGTATAAGAAATATACTGCAGTGCAGCTCTTTACAGCTGTGTGGTAAATGCTTCTGAGCCCACTGCTTAATACAGTACACTAAAATCAAGTATACTTCCAGCATGCATGGCTGAGGAATAACAGTTTAACATAACTGTTACACAAAGCTTTTGTAGTTGTTGTCTAGGTTGCCCCCCTGATCTGCTGCTCTCACCTTGAGCAGGTGTAGCTTGCCCCCCGAGGTACGCGTGCAGATGAGGAAGTGCTTGGTGAAGAGGAAGCACTGGACGCTCGCCCTCCTTCCGCAGGGAGAGGGAGCTCAGCCATGCCTTGCCCAGTTTCCCCTTCTCCGCTGAGGGCAGCTGGATCAGAGAACCTGAAACATGTGAAGGGGGAGAGAGGGATGCATGAGGACAAAGAGAGAGAGCGAAGGGCGATTTCACTTCCCTTCACTTTGTGTAATGAGTCTTGTACCTTCTATGGGCATATGTTTATGTTCTGGTGGATAGATACTTTCTGAGAGCTTGAAAACAACTAGTTGTGCCTTCAATGTCTGTTTGTTGACTGGATGCTAAAATATTTAGTTGGGGAAACCGAAGCCTTAGGAGACTTCCCTGACATAGTACTGGGAATATTGTACATAATATTGAGCAGGGGTGCTATGCAATAACAGAATTTCAAGGCACCAATGGAGACATTGGCTGAATTCCGATATTCTTCTTAACCTTACGCCCTGACCTCCTAACTGCCATGAATCAGCCAATCATGAAGATACTAGTGTGTAAGTCTTTGAGGGTTTAAGGCTCTTAGGGCTTACAGGAGGTACTAGGATTCAGTCAGTGAAATGAGCTGAGAGAGATGTTGTCAAGAGTCAAGATGCTGCATCTTTTATTGAAGTTTTTTTTATTTTAAACATGCAGCACCATGGTCCCAGAGAAAGACAATTTAGTTTCAGTGTGTACAGTGTATGTGGTTGGAATGACAATAAAACCTACTTGACTTAACTAAATTCAATTTAGCTTCCATCAGTTTGGTCCAAGGCGTTTAGCTGAGGTTTGGCAGAGCTTACCTTGGCGCACAAACGTCTGGCTGGTGTCCAGGAGGATATCACAGCCCTCCACAATCATCCTCTCGATGGCCAGGTTCTTACGGATGTTCTCCGTCTCGCTCACTTCATCGTGCATCATCCTGAGAGCACAGAGAATCACATATTTATCTTTCAAAATACATTAATCACATCTGTAAAGGTCATTGCATTTTACATAAATCTTAGAATCTTAGTATACTGTATGACACCTACAAAGTATCAAAGAGTTAGATTTGCTTTTGTGATATATTTGCTGAATGTTCATGTTATAACATAGTACCTAGTTTTCTACAAATGGACATTGTTTAGATGTACAGGCTTGATATAGTATAGCAATATCTGCATGAAAATGTGTATGGATCAATACGAATAGCATTTATATGTTTTAGACACCTAGAACTAATAGTTCTATACAGCACTTATGCTAAACACACCATACGATGCCTCCAGACTTATCAAGGTTTTAAAAACACAGGAACGGCATCTGCAGTTTTCTCAGAGAAGTTTTAATGTTAAGGCTTTTTTTACACATACGAAGTAGGTCTCAGTGGCCTACTTGTTAAAGCTCTTGGTAACTAAATAATGCATGGGTACCCAGCGGCCTCCCTCCAAAACAAGCTTGTTGCTCTACCACCACAAAAAGCATTTCCAATCTGTGGGAAAGGCAAGTTTCACATGCCACTGGTTAGCTCCAATATGACTGCATATGCCATATTGTGTACTTGGCTTGACTGTGCATCACAGGGCCAACTCACTTGGACAGCTCCTCCAGTTTGGATTTGGCAAACTCCAGACTCTTCCTCTCCACGTGCTCATGGGGGGTGTGGGCCAGTAACTCATGCAGAGTGATGATATAGCGAGGGATCTGAGAGAGAGAGGGATAAAGAGAGGGAGTAAAAGAGAAGAAAAAGAGGGGAAGAAAGGAGCACATAGGCAAGCTTGGATTAGTGGGTTTTTGTTGAGCCATTGTGGTCACTGCTAAAGAGAAACTGTTTGGCGTTGTGCTCATAACCATTGAAATGGCATCCTGCTGAGTCACCCCAATGACATTTTGACTGTGGAACTGAATGTCAGATGGGATGGAGTTCTTGCCCTGAATTGGCCATTTCACCCAGGGTCTACATTAAGAAGTGCTTTCAGTTTCAGTGCCCTGCCCAGTGAATGGAGGTAAGGGTGCTATCAAAGAGCTAAGGGCTAAGGGAGCTAGCAAAGTGCTAAGGGAGCTAGCAAAGTGCTAAGGGCTAATGGAGCTGGCAAAGAGCTTAGAGCTAAGGGAGCTTGCTAAATGCAAGGCCAAGTGGAGTAACAACTTGAGGAAAGACCGATTGCGAGTGCAGGACACACTGTATAATTATGTAAATGGTGATGCAGAGCCCAGCAAATGATGATGAGAATGAATGTCCAAAACATTCCTCACAAAAATAAATACAACAGAACTAATTCAGCTGCACTACCCCATTGGATGTGTCTTATGACATTCTCTCAGCATATTTGCTAAAGGAAAAGGAGATGAGAACGAATGACAAAAGGGGCCAGGGATCAGGTTATTTACCTGAAACATGGATAGGTGAGAAAGGTCTCCAGCATGCGTCCCTCGCATGCAGCGTTGGCCTCATACTGCTTGAGGAGTTTGTCAAAGTCACGGTTCTGCTTGCAGTTGGCCAGGACCTGCAGACTGTACTGGTGGTTGCGCACAAACTCCTGGTAGATGTTCAGCATGGGCAGCAGGATGTCAAACAAGTCAGCTGAGAAGAAAAAAGGTCAAAGGTTAGATCCTTGATGGTCTCTATGGTTTCATATACTTTTAAGTGTCCTTCGAATCAACATACAACCAATTTACATATGTACTATACAGTTTGTTACAAAAGGATAGATATGCTATACCTTCTGCTCATTTTGATCTATTTTTTTTTAACACAAATGCTGAAATTCCACTTACCTAACACTAGTGTTGGCCAATTGGCAATGCGCGCCTTGAGGCCTTGGTGAAATATCTCATGCAGAAACATGATGGTCTCACTGCAAGAGAGATCACATGTTACCTCACAGGTTTCAAAAGATCATCAGGATGAAAGATAGAAGTGCTCAATGCACACGTGTGAAAAAATGCAAGCTCTCATGGGTATATACACACACGCACACACACACATATACATACTATACACAAAAATGTAAACATACGCACACACAGAAACACCAAAACTATGTACAAACATTCACTCGCTGCCTGATAAAGGAGGGAAAGAAAAAGAGATAGAGAGAGAGAGAGAGAGAGAAAGAGAGAGTGACCTGTTGAGGAAGATGCTGCTAACATCGTCGTGGCTGATGGGCGGCTTCTTGGAGCTGGCGGCCATGCGCAGTGGCCGCAGAAAGCAGTTGACGAGGATGGAGAGTTGCAGCACATACTCAGTCTCAGCCTCCACCATGTTGAAGACGATCTGATTGCGCTTGCGCATGCTCTCGGCGTGCGGCGAGGCGATGTAGTCCTGCACGATGATCTTCCACTTCCGCCTGCAGAGCCAGCCACGCATGAAGCTCTGCACCTGGAGGATAACACATACAAACACACATGCATATCAGTACATATTACACCCCTGTGTACTCTCTCACACACACACTCACACACATAGCGAGAAACTCACGATCAATGTGTTTCATTTAAATACAAACACAACACACACACAGAGGCTTTGATGTTACAGCACTGACCAGGGAGCAGTGTGTCAGTAGCAACGTGCATAGCTCTTAAATAGGGTCATGATGGCGCTTCATGTTGTCTGATCAGGCAGAAGAGGCAGAAGCTGCTGTGTTCTGTTAATTCTACTTCTAACATTCTACTATTACTTCTAACATTCTACTAACACTATTATGAATAGATTGTACACAAACAATCCCTGAAGTACATCACCCACAAAATCTTGGTTATTTGAAGTGTGATTTTATTTCTATGAATATAAGTACCTTCTTAATTTTTTTTAATATCAGGATCCTCTTCTTCCTGATTGGCTTGGAAAGGGAGCATCATCTCTTTGGCCTTATTCAGAACAACAATCTAAAGAAAATGACACAAGACTTTAATCATGTAAACAGTCAGGTTTTGACAAAGGAAAAAAAAAAAAATTCCGTCACCACCTGTGTTTATTCCTTACTTTTCTTTTCTCAACTAGTATACTGTAATTCTACACTGTAAATAAATAATACTCAATCAAAATATTACACATAATGACAGTGTTGAAATATAGTGTCAGTAACACTAACTATATGGATACTATATTACATGAAATACTGTTGGGCTTATTCACAAATAATGACATTTATTAATCATTTAAAGTACAATAATGCTCTGGGTAATCAATTATAAATATATTTTATTGTTGAGAGCAGAGTAGATGCAGACCTCAGCCTTGAGGCGCTCAATCTCGGTGTCCTGGTCCTCCAACTGCGTCCTCAGTTGATTGGCTGCCACCTTCTCCGTCTCCATGATCTGCACCAGGTGGATGTACTTCTGCATGAGCACCTCCCGCTCGATGATGATGTCAGAGTAGCTGCGGGCGGCATCATCGCACAGAACAGAGAGAGAGTGAGAGAGAGAGAGTAAGTCAAGCAAGGGACACCATGGTTGAGGCGTTTATCAACACTGCCTACTCTCTCTTAAGACTTACATAACTCTCCAGAGCTGAAGGTGTGAATTGTGTGTGGATAGCATCATTAACAATGACATCCCAACAGAGTGGGGGAGTCACTAAAAAAAAAGTGGTCCTGGCTTTAGACCACACAGCACAGAACAGGGCAGCAGAAAAAGAATAATTCACATTTCAAATGGAATCATTTCATGTATAAAAAGTGCCTCACACAGACACACACACACACACACACACACACACACACACACACACACACATCTGTCCAAACGAGCCAACTTAGTAATGCTACTGCTGTTTAATCTTTTCTTACAGGCATTTTGGGAACTGCAGTTGCAATAATAACGCCAAGGGTGTAAAAACTGCGAGCAGCTTTGTAAATTCTCAAACGCATCGCTCACTGCATTCGGAGGCCGAGCGAGGTGCTGTGTGTTCAGTGAGGGCAGGATTGTGCAGCTGCCCGTGCGAATGTACAAATGTGCAGTGCAAATGCACACTAGCGAAAGAGAGAAAGAAAGAGAGAGAGACAGAGACAGACAAAGAGAGACAGTGAGTGAGAGAGAGAGAGAGAGAGAGAGCGAGAGAGAGAGTACACGACTGATTAAACAAATGCAAGGTAATTCATGAGAGAATGGCTACCCTTCTGAATTCAGCCTGTCTCAGCAAAAAGAAACACATAGAGAGAGAGAGAGAGAAAGAGAGAGAGAGAAAAATAGCAAAACCCTGAACCAACCACCTGCAGAGATTTAAAGGCCTATGGAAGGTCGGACCAAATAGGTCATGGCACCGTGATGCAACCTTTAAATGCAGGATAGTGACCTGAATTTGACCCTGAGAAGAGAGCTGAGAGTGGCGACTTGCCGATGGCGGAGGGTATATAAACACGAGGATTTGGGTAGATCACCCAACAATCATTTTGTCCTTGAGTGCGCACTCTAAACACCATGTGCAAGACATCTGTCTCAACTACATTCACTTTCCTCCATGCAAACACACACACACACACACACACACACACACACACATTGACACAGCTTTAGAAAATGCACATTGAAATCCTCACATACACAAAATCCCTATTTCTCATCAGTACTTTGGTCAGCTCTTTATTGCTGGACTAAATTGATGTTTGATGATCTGATGGCCCTTGTCTATGTGCAACTATTGTATAAGATGAGGACAAATGCATAACTTTAAAAGAAAATGACTGCGCTGAGCTGTGTTTAACTCAATCTAAACACTTGCCAGAAGTTGAGGAGAAACTGTTTCTAAATGTAACCTCAGGCTGTAGCATAAATGCTTAACGAGAGTTACTTGAAAATATAAAAAGCATAAATAGCATAAATGGTTATTCCAAGCAACTACGTTTTAATTCAACTACATTCTTCATAAAAAAGATACAGTATATCCTTAACAGGCCAAAGTTGATCTTTAGGGTTATATGCTATGTTAAGAGAAATGGTTTCTAAATGTAGTCTTATTCAGAGCAACTGCAATGAAATGGAGTCTGATTTAGCTTCAGCCTGAGGTAGCTTCATAGCCTCATAGATCTCAAATGGGTATTCCAAACAACTATATTTTTTAATTCTCAACTACATTTACCTGTAAAGAAGAATATCTATTCTTTCATACTGCTTGATATATTACACAATAGGCTATACTATTATATGTTATGCTCTAATGGATTCTGAGGGCTTTTGTGTTTTTGTGGTCATTATTCATTCTTGTCTCTAATGAAAGTGACAAAGGTGAGTGCACACTGAGGTACCTGGCCTGCTGGATGACGTCCACCCACTCATTACAGTCGGTCTCCTCCTCTGTCCGCAGCTCAAGAGGTTTCTGTCCATCATGGCCAAAGACAACCAGGAAGTAGTGTTGCTGAGAAGGACATTCATGTAAGCAGGCAGAGGAAGAGAGAGAGAGAGAGAGAGAGAGAGAGAGAGAGAGAGAGAGAGAGAGAGAGAGAGAGATGATGACATCACCAGTTTGTAAAAAACTTGAATTTGGTTGCGTTGGATCATTTCACAAGGCAGCTTTTCAAAGGCTTTTAAAGTAAAAAAGTGTCTAGGATGGACTCTTGCTATATAACGTGATCATTGTTTTCACTGCACCTACAAACACGTCTCTGTGATATTGGAATTGCATTCCTGTTTGGATAGTCAAAACAAAGCAATGGTGGCAAGGGTGTGTTACAAAATACGTGTGACCATAAGATAGATCTGTGCATGTAGCATTTGATGTATACCTATAAAATATATTTGCAATTGGAAGATATTTGTAAATGTAGGTTGATTTGAAGATGTATTTGTGCCTGTAGAATTGATAGCGAGCCAAGTTTCTAACATTGAATACTATTGATGAAGATCACAAATAATCTTAATCATAACACAAAACATAGAAAACTTAGAGTGAAGTGTTACAGCCCAAAATTTACAGTACCCAACGTGCTACTTGTATAGTAGTCTTAGTAGAAAACACACACGCTCGTGTGCACACACACACACACACACACACATATATGTAAGTGCACGAGCATGCACACACACGATGTTTGTGTAGGGAACCTTTATTCCTGCCTGTTGAGGGCTACTGAAATATTGATGTGTTCTAGGGAGAAAGACATCAGAGAGACATGTGTAAACATGGGAAAACAGGAATACAAAAGAGACCGAGGAGAGACCAAACTATTTTTCTTCATGGAATCACAAAACACGGGTTGAGAAAAACAAATCCCACCTAAATGTCACACAAGAGTTAAGTAGGGCACACAGTGGAGCATTAACTGGGACTGCCATTATGATGACGACAGCAGAATTAATAATCTGAGATTTCAAAACAAAAACAGGATATTCTGAATTTTATTGTAAATGTCTATGTGTGGTGCAAATGCAATGATGTATATCAAAGCTGTGTGTGACATTTTGATTTCAAGTGTGTAATCATGCAATGTGTGTGTGTGTGTGTGTGTGTGTGACAAGGGAGTGTGCATGTGTGCTTAGAGAGGTCGGCTTAAGGACTTGTTCATGTTCTCCTGCTGCATGGCAGATCTGCTGGTGTGGTGCTGAGTGTGTGTGTGTGTGTGTGTGTGTGTGTGTGTGCATGCTTACATAACCACCTCGCCGCCTCTAATGTAGTCTCGCTCCAGCCTGTGGCCCTTGGTAAGCTGGGAGGATAACAGCCGGACTACCCCCACCCCCCACACCTCCCCCAGACACACACACGCACAAATACACACACAAACACACACATGCACACACACACACACACACAAACTTACACACAATCTCTTTCCCTTGGACGTCCACATCAACATTTATCCACCCAGCAGGGAAGCAGAATGGTTTCTGATATTTGCACGCCACGTCCATGCACTCTTGACGCAAACACAAACACCGGTCAAATCTCAACTCTCTCTCTCTCTCTCTCACACACACACACCCACACACATACACAACACACATAAACATACACACAAGTTAACAAATCATAAACATTCTCTCTTTTCTGATTTCAAGCGCATATAACTGCACACACAGACATACACAGTCACACACATACACACACACTTAAGTTAACAAATTATAAACATTCTCTCCTCTATGTTCTCACGTGCACTTGTACACATACACATACACACACACACACACACATATATATTCACACACTGAAAAAAAACACATATCCAGGTGCATGACATGGGCGCGCACGCACACATACACACACACGTACACAGATACACACGCTATACATATCCGTGCACCTTGCTAAAGTGAGGCATTGTAGACTTTTTATTCAAATGATGACATCCAGGGGCAGCTACCTACCAGAAGGACTGCTATTCTTAGTCATGCGGAGCAGCATTGCTCTGCACTCAAATTCTCTCTCTCTCTCTCTTTCTGTCTTTTATTGTGTCCATGAAGTTTAACGAACTGTAGACACATCAAGAAAGTGACACGCTTCTAGCGAAACACACAAACATCCCTACTGAAGATGGAATACATTGTAAAATAGCACATAATCAGAGGGTTTTCTAATAAGCAATAAGCACTTTAGTATTTCTAGATTGATCAGCCTCATTGGCAGCACTTCAGTATTGTAGAATATAGTGAATCATCTCAAATACACCATCACAAAAAAAGAACCTTACGCACAGGCTGAACCACTGTGAACTGAAAGTCCAAACAGAACTTCATCTGTGTTTAATTTGTCCATTCATTTAGTGCTGGAAGCACAGGGTTATGTATACAGACACTGTCTCAACAATATTGTACGTGTTGACCATTCCTCTGTCTGGAATACGTATAGGTCATGATCATGGGTCATGGTGAAAACTACCCCTTTGTTTTAGCAACTCAAGAGTGAATATCTTTCTACAGTGTATTCAAAATCACCTCTCTCTCTCGACTACATCTGAATTCATTGTCCGTGTGGAGAGGCATCACCCCAGACTTGGCACAATGATAGGAAAGGGCACAATGCCCCATACTGTACATTAGCCTAACATTCTGTGCGCTGCCACGTGCACGACAACATTCTGCCACTTCAATCACATCAAACCCCGCTTCCATGGCAACGAGAGACACCCCCCCCCTTCCCCCAACCTGTGGGCTGCTTTCTGGAGTATGGGAGTATGGCAAATTTGCATTCTGATCTTTCAGGGGGGACGCATTTGGAGAGGTGCACAGTCACCCTCTTCTTGCAACCACCCCACCCCAAACATCCACAAACACACACACACACACACACACAAACACAAGACTACAGCAGAGCAGCAGTGTAGCTGCGTTAATATTGCCAACACACAGGAGAAAGATGAGGAAGCTAAGGAGAGGCACTGAGTCAAATGAGCAGAGAGAGAGAGAGAGAGAAACTTTTCAGTTTCCGCTCTCCAGAGACAGAGGGGAGGAATCATACACACTGCAGCAGCAGCAAGACAGATGAAAAGGAGAAAAGAGGTGAAGTGAAAAAGGTGAAGAAGCAGATGAAGATAAGGATGAAGAAGAAGAAGAAGAGGAAGAAGAAAAAGAGAGGACAAGCAAGAAAGGAGAGGAGAGGATAGACGACAGAGCAGCCTGACAGTCTTCAAGGGTAAGAGGACAAGAAAAGGTAGCAGGGGAGAGGAGAGGAGAGCCCATGATGAGAGAGAGAGAGAGAGAGAAAGAAAGAGAGGAGGACAAAAAAAGAAGAGGTAGGTTATGTAGGGGCGTGAGAAGAGAGGAGAGAAGAGGAGTAAAGAGAAAAGGAAGGAAGAAATAGAAGGATTGTAGAATAACAGAAAACAGATGGGAGAGAAAAAGAGGAGAGTAAAAAAGAAGGTAGGTGACACACAAACACACACACACACACACACACAACAAACACTCTCTCACCCTCTGTTCTCTCTCACACACCCTTCTCTCACACACACATGTACTTCAAAAGACATTAAACACAAACCCTTTCTGGCAGGGCACAATGGCCACTGACTGACCATTTGGGGCTTTGGATGATGGCAACCCGCCCCTCTGAAGGGGGAGGGGGCAGAATAGCTGATCATCTAAGAAAAGAGGGGAAATCAAAGCCATAGTCATCGCTCTCATCACACAGGCCCTCTGCTCTTTCATGACTAGAAAGGACATTGATGCTGATGCTTTGACGCTCCGACGCTCCCTCTCATCTGAACTGTGTGCCCAATGCCAACGTCAATGCCTGTGCAAGTGCCAGTGCCAACCCCCCATCCTCACCATCTTCGTCTGGCGCCCAAGTTGGGCAGGCTGGGTGTGCTTCCACCAATCCTCTGAGACACATCCACTGAGAAGGGTCAAATGCATCCATCCTGTCCAGTCAATATCCATCCGTAAATCTCGACTGACCTCTCGTCTTGATACACATATCACTCATCAGACTGTGTATGGCCCCATATTTCTGTGAGCTTGTCTACTACTGTGACATACGTCTATGAGCAAACAAGTGTTTATATTATAGACTAGATCATATATATGTGATGTGCACAGAAAAAAGGAATTGTAATCCAATTGCAAATTGTAATCTCTAAAAGCACCAACTTTCTTAGCTCACAGATTTGTGAGTCTGCAGCTGTTCTGTCCTTGCCTTTTTAAGACCGTTACTGTAGCAATGGACCTGACATTTTCTACATTCATTTCATTTATCGATTTTTCATCTTTTCAGTTGTGCTATGAATAAAGACGTTTTAAAAAATATCTTATGGACAAAATAAATCGACATCAAAATAAATGCAGAGTGTGGCTTGGCGTGCTGAAATCTTATATACTATGTATGTAGTTTTGTGAGATTTACGCAGGAAATGCATGTATGTAGTATGCCTTAATGGAGGGACATGAAATGTGTTAGCATGTGTGTGTATGCTCGCGCGCGCTGGGCAAGGAGGACAGGATCCTCCAGTGCCTGACAGCAGCCCGTGTCATCCAGCCGGCAGTGAAGTCTAAAGGACACATATTAAGACACAGTTACTGTCGTAATTGTAAAATGGTCTAACTGAAAGCATGGTGTACATGTACAGCCCCATAACAAACTCCGGCACTGATCTGAGCAAAACAAAACCATCGTGCTATCTCCAGACATCCAGGCTCTCCCTCTAAAGAGAAGACACACAGTCTTCTGAAACCAAGCTGACAGTTTGCAAAATAGACACACCTGCACAGCTGCATGTGTGCCCTATTGTGTTTTATAAGTTTTGTCTCTTGATTAACTTTGTCTTGTTGGTAATGTTATAAAGACTGGGAACAGATGGGTCTATTAGATATTCTAGATAGGCTACACAGCATATAATCTCATTATAACAACAAAAAAGACGCTGAAATAGAAGTTATAGGTTGTTGGAATCCTTTCTGCTGCGAGTTTCAGTCGCTGTTTTAATGAATTCAAGAACGTGGGCACCATCCCACATATTTAATGCCCCCGTACTCTCTCAGTAAGTAACTTATGTAATACACATGAACTTTCCAGCCCGCTCAGCAACGGTGTTATCATCACTTACTAAACTGACTGGTTTAGATAGACTATTGAAACAAATTTCAGTACGATATTTACAAGACAGGACTAAAATGTGTATCAAATCAGTGTTGGTATTACCTGTTTGTCTTGGGCATCTTTGCTGACGGAGGATACTTTTGGCGCTGGTGCTCTCTCGCACGAACAACCCTCGAGCAGGTAGATGCCCAGCGGCCGTGTGCTCTGGTCGTTCTCGAAGTAAAACAAAACGTTTTGGTACAGTGCAAAGTACTTCTCATTCCATCGGCTGTTTTCGGTTGTCTTCTTGCTCAAGAAACCCCGTTTGGTGCCCTCTTTGCGCGCAATTACGGAGAGATACAGAGCGTGCCCCTCATTGTACCGAACACTTTTCTGCATTTTCCGTCTGTGCAAGTCACACTGTTACGCATGACCACATAGTCTTCAGATGTTCAATAGTCTGGAGAAAAGTGGAGAAAGTTTGAAATCGTTGTTTACCCGACGGTAATCCTGTCTTTGCTAAGACGCGCAGTGGAAAGTTGACGTGCCTGGCGCGTTGGCTATCGCATCAACCGCAGAATAGCCAAACGCCAGTGATGTTGACAACACAGGATCAAAAAATTACATATTTTAGGTAATGAAGCTGGCTATAAAAGTATACGGATAAAACAGACATTTAAGTTAAAAAATAATAATAATAAAAACTTAACGTGCACACGACCACGTAAAACAAAAATAGATCTAGTGAACAGACGGAATCACGATCGAGATCCGTCGTAATCGGCTTTGACACCAACTTAAAGAGACAGCAGGTCGCTCCTCTCTGTCTGGTAAAGCGGTGACACTCAACTCCGTGCTATGAGGCGCGCACATAAACTGGAGCTGCAGTTGGTTCTGCATAACATGTTATAGCCTACGGAGACCTGGGCTACTGTCAATGTAGGAATTTACGTAAGTTGCAAGTTACGTTCCTACAGAAAAAATGATGTTGATGATGATGTTCTA
Source organism: Tenualosa ilisha (assembly GCA_015244755.2). NCBI lineage: Eukaryota > Metazoa > Chordata > Actinopteri > Clupeiformes > Clupeidae > Tenualosa > Tenualosa ilisha. The sequence continues at coordinate 2,470,963 of PYXC01002283.1, read as the reverse complement.
TGCCCGAGTTGCTCGAGGCATTGAAGAAACACGAGCATTTTGACAAACAAAAATGTTAATGAACTCGGCAGCATCACAAATTAACCTAACGAATTTCCAGGACAATAACGTGCATAATTACATGTGAAGCCTGCCACCCTCAATCACTGACCCGACAATCATAATCTTCGCCCCCTCGTGGCTACAAACTTAATTTCACTAAAATAGAAGTACACTTGAGTTCAAACAGAAAGTGAACCGTATGCACTGTAGTTCTGTGCCAACGAATAAGAAATTCAACTTGCAAATTGACCACACCCTTAAAAACCCAGGAGTCTACCCTAAGTACGTTGAAGAATAGCAATATGCGGGATTCAGGAAATGTTATCTCAACTGATAAACTCTACCTCCAAAGACATAGGCCTGACTCATCACAATGCTGCTGTGACAAATAGTGGAGATGGAGTAACAACTGCATGTAATCATTTTATAATTTGGCAATTTAGCATTTCTAAAGTATATATATTTAAGGCAACTAATACCTGAATTACTACACCTGATGGTTGTATATCATGAATTAATGTTTTCAAAGTTTTATATGTTGATTAAAATAAAGAATATTCAGGCTGTAGATGACTGTTTGAGTGAAAATGTTGTTTTGAGGGCATTTATGATTGTGCATGCTCATGTGTGTTTGCATGTGTGCAAGCAAGTGTGTTTTCCTACAGATGTTTGTTGTTGACAAGCATCCAGTAATCCCACTATAATGTTTTTTTTATTATTCAGGCTTGTAATTTTATAACAAAGTGGATTTTTCCCCTGACTATCTGAGCAACTCTCAGTAAGTGGTGAGATGTTATTCCCATAACCCTCCCCTCTCTCTAAGCATTCTGGGAAAAGTAAACTGGGATTATGGGGGGGTGGGATCCAGTTTTATCATCCAGACTGCACATGCCCTTCATGTGCCCAGCACACATGGGAGCAGCATAGTAAACACTAGTCTCAATGAGGTAGGCCTATCGGTTAATCTCCGACTGGTGTCTGTGATCTTTGGAACAACCCTGGCAATACACTGGGAGAAGATTCTACATGCACTTACACCAACTACTTACTGTCTAGTGGACTGATGGCCTTGCTATAATGTCATGGTGCATGTATGACTTCAGTTTGTGTTGCTTTCTCTTTTTTAGTTGCTATTTATTATTAATATAATAAAGAACTTGTTTTTATTTACTTTTGTGCTGTGTGGACTGTGCTGTGAGTCCATGATGCAAACACAATAGATAGGCCTTTTAGTGTGATATTCATCATTACACTAAACACCTGCTGTGAGTTTTTTTTCCCTAATGTAAACACAAGTTTGGGGACAAAGACAAAAAGGCTGTTTTTGTGCCTGCAGTTTGAGCTTTACATATGTTCTCCCACACCTGCAAGAGAACACACTGGCAATAGGATGTATAAATATACTACACACTGTCTAAATCGGTTCCCATCTGCAGGCTGCTGGGCTAACTCAGAGTCCTCCCACACTGCGCGGAACTTGGGCTTTGTTGTACAAAGAGCAGGCGTGATCCAGTACTCCCACACAGCCCCCGGCACTGCCCTGACGCTGGGAGGCCTCCACAAACACACCACAACACACCATGCACAGAAGTTCAGGGACTGCCTTGTCTTTAGGTAGCATTCTTTGAACAAATGATTCCTTGGAGGTCCTTGACTGTGCATAGAACCACATAGAACCATTGCCTAATAATGACTGTATATGATATATTTTTGTGTAAAACCAGACCTAATATTTTGAACTTTTCTAGGCGTCTCTATTGAGATATGTAAAAGAACTTATCACTGACTCATCATTTTTATGTAACTCAATAAGAACTTTGTAAAGCATCATTACATAAAGAGTTTTCTGATTCAGTGTAAAATGTCTTTATGACCAGTAGGCCAAGCATGATGATGCACATGTTATACTTGATACTTCACATAAAATTACCCGATCAGTGCAGATGCCCTTGTGTGGTACTGGTTGGCATGTTTCTCATGGGCATGTGCAATCTCTCGGCCACCCAGAAATCTGCAAAAGCCAGAATAAAGAGGACTTACAAGGGCTTACAATATAACAGCCCCTGAGAACAACATGATCGGCAAAACAGAGACATACGGACAACGTCAGCTGCCCTCTCGGGGGCTAGGCAACATCAGGACAGATGCATGACTGACATAGGGAAGTTATTACAGCTGTGGGAAAAGAATAGATCCATAACGGCATGCTTGACATTTAATACTCCATGCTCTCTCCTGTTTGAGTCCATAAAGCAGTCTGTTCCACAGCTAAAGTTATGGAGAGAATCCATAACCGTGGTCAACGTCCTTTATCAAATGGACATGAATTGTGGTGCCTCAACAAACAATTCTGTAATCTTAATAATCTTAAAATATCGGGCCATAATCTTCCTTGTGAAATCTGAAAGCTGCAGAGATTATGCAAACATTTACGACTAAATATTTATCTGCAGTTTGGGAGATACATCAGAACTATGGACAAACTATGAACTATGAATAAATATATATATTAAAAATATATAATAATAATTATATATATATATATATATATAGAGAGAGAGAGAGAGAGAGAGAGAGAGAGGGAGAGAGAGAGAGAGAGAGAGATATGTAGAACACTAAAAATACATAATATATACACAGACTTATGGATGCTACGGAGCATACATGCTTGTGCACATTATACATTTTAGTGTTTGTTCTAGCACGGCCAACACCTTGTGCAGGTCAATCCAGACTCTTCTCATGTTTGGTTCCACGCTGGTGGAATGACCTTCCGAATGCAACCAGATCAACTGATACCCTCTCCAAGAAACTCTTGAAGACCCAGCTCTTCCAAGAATATCTACTGGCGTAAATTTTGAGAATGCACTTAACATCTTACACTTAATTTCTCTTTTATACTGCACTTTTTATTACACTATTGCACTTTTAACTTAAAATAGTGCAGTTCTATGTTAGCAACATGCACTCTTTTTTAGTTTCTTTACCGTGTTGTAGCTTGAATGTTTATCCTCTTTTGTAAGTCGCTTTGGATAAAGCGTCTGCTAAATGCTTAAATGTAATGTAATGTAATGTTTTGAATGAACTCTTCACACTTTTTACATACTCTATACATTCTTTTCAGTGTTCCATCTGTAAAGGACAAGAGGCGGAGCCCTATTTGCTTTCTGCACACACACACACACACACACACACACACACACATACACACACACACACACACATTTTTTTTCCTTCTTTATTTGTGTCCACAATTCAGGAGGACACAAATTTAACAGACATGACTGATGTTAACCAAAGCAGCAACAATTCATCAAATATTATGGATATACAAAACACCTTCTTTTCCAAATATGGCAACTTCCAATTATGAATTATATTGAAGAATACTTTTGGGAAGCCAACTGTCTTGAACCCCCTAGTAACCAATCTATCCACATGGCCTAGACTGCTAAATATGAACTCAAGGCACTGACAATTGCAGTCAAGCTCACTTTGTTGCACAAGAGGTTGGTATTTCACCAGCTTTCCTAAGCAGGTTTCTTCCAAAAACTGACTAAAACAACAACCAACTTCAGGAATAAACACACATACACACACACACGCACCCACACACACACACACACACACACACACACACACGCACACACTCACAAACTACACCAACAAAGTGCCAAAACAAGACCAAAAACCATTTAATCCACCATAACAGAAGCCATTCAAGCCATATCCAAGCCATTCAAGCCATATGTGCTGAACACAGGAGAAGCCTGCAAGCTCGTTGCCAACAAACATAAACTGTTGCAAGGCTGCCATTTGTTAAGGAGAATTTGAGCGCAAAGTGCAGGTCGCAGGCACTGCCTGCCTGCATGAGGGAATGGAAGGCCAAGCCAATGGTGGCCTCTGCCCCACGGTCCCCATCCATGCAGTCACAGAGCCAAGGGATTACTGGGGATTATGAGTATGTCTGTCAATCCCAAAAATAGCCACATGCTCATAAGTCTTTAAAATGGGGCTGACCCATGACAATCTGTTTTGCTGATGTTTTGTTTTTCAACAAATTCAAATGGCAAGAAAAAAATTGGTCACCATTAGGCAAAAACTGGGGAAAACTGCTGCTTGGTTGAATGGGTTTGAAAATATTATATGAAGACATTTTTGTTCTGGTAGCACAAAATGGTACTAATGCAAACTTTAATGCTTTGAAGGGTTACAATTACACAGTAATTTGACTTAATTCACTTGAGCAGGAGTCAAAAGGGTGGCATGTGACAGTAGACAAAATGACAGTAGGCAAAATGTATAGCCTAAGAAAAATAAATACCCAGGATTCATGAAGAGTAATACATATTCACAGGATGAACAGAAAAGCTCACTTTAACTCTTGGGAGAAAAACCTTGTTTGCATCTAAATGTCATTTTGCCATATTGTAAAAGCCTTGTTAGTAAATCATTACTTGTCAGTCTTTCCGTCAATCTTGTTAATTGATTTTTTTTTTTTTTAACTTATAAGGGAATGAATGATTGGAGGCAATAAGCCATTTATCCAGTAAATGTTAAAGGAAATGAAATAAAACATATATAGCCTTTATATAATCTATATCATGGCCTCTCAAACTTTATTGGGCTGTGGACCCCTCATGGAACAGAAAAACGGACCTTTCATAATTGCAACATAAAATTCACTATGCAGATTAATATTTACTATATTTGAGATAGGCGTGTTATTGCATTTGGCAAAACATGACTGCAGGAGCAGTTTTGAAATGATTTTTTTTTTTTTTCCCAAATCTATGCCTACTGTGTTAAAAAATATTGTTTGTTTGACATAACTAATATTCATTTTGCTTGCAATTAACGCTAATGCCTAAGGAAAGTGTTGATGTAATGTCATGTCATGTCATGTAGGCTAATTTCTCACTAATGTGATGAGTAATGAGTACAATGGGACTGGGCTCTATACTGATCTCAGTATCTCCCCATAAGATAAGTTTATACTTTGTAGCAAACTTTTTCACGGACCCCCTGGCAATGTGCTGTGGATTTCAGTGATCTAGATCAACTGAATCAATAGGGTTTAATAGCAACAGATCACTGACAGTTCTTAGATTTAAGTGAGTCGAGAAAGCCTGCAAACCAAGACTTGTCGCTAGCAAATTTGAATTTGCTCTGCAGGTCAATTTGGCCATGAGCCATTGCAGCTCATTACCAATTCGCCAAAAATCCAGGAACCAGTCACAACCACTTATCCAGCATGAGGCATTTTATGATTCACCACCTATCTACATTACTGTATGGTTTGAACTGAGTAAACTATGGACATTGTATTTTCCTTTCGATTCAGTAAACAACTGCAATTAAACTCCTTTGAAGTGCAGAAAATACACTATTCACAACAGTTTTAATGTTTTAATGCAACTTCAAATCTCAGGCTAGTTTTGGTTCTCCAAATGGAGGTCAATCACTTGTCTGGGAGCCACACCCACATCAGTAAAGATGTAGGGTGTGGCTCCCAGACTAGTGTGGAGGTGGATATGGGAAACTCATTTTTTACCAACAGAATAAGCCTAAATGTTTATTTACTGTTAACTGTGTTTCCATTATTTAAGTAAGGACCACCATATATATCCGTTTAATGTTGAGTTTTCATCAAATTTTCCTGCAGAGTGGGTTTTCACTGCTGAGGAGCCTCTACTGGCTCACCTCTAAAAAAAAATAATAATAATAAAAAAAAAAACAACAACAATAAAGTAACACCAGATACCATTTTAAATTTATGACACACGATTAATCTGTGATGTAGTTTTACACTAAACTCTTCAAACTGCTGACAAGAAACACTTGTAAAACAGTGACACCTTGTGGCAGTATCAAGCAACAGAGTATTTCAACAGAGTATTTCATGTAGTCCATGTACAAGCTGCCAGCTTGTTGTAGGCAACATGCCTTTCTCTACACAAAGTCTAATTAATATTTGGACAGTTATCAAATTGTGTAGACCTATATTTCAAGTAACATACATTGTATTAATTGTATCATGGATTCAAGTGATGCTACATTTAAGGTATTTGTGATGTCTGCTGATAGCCTAATGTCAGTTATTGGTGGAAGTGTTTTATGTAATTCTTTGATGTGGTGTGTTTATGTTTGCACTATGATGCTCCACACTACGTGTGCTTGTCTGGGAGTGTGCCCCTGTATTACCCCATTGTGTTTGGTGTGTGTGTGTGTGTGTGTGTGTGTTTGTGTTGTGTGTGTGTGTGTGTGTGTTTCTAGGGCCGTGCATCTATTCCCATTCATACCACCTGAATGAAAGCAGGCCTATCCAGGCCACCTTGTCTGCCATATTGTTCTGCTCATCTGTATGCCAACATGAATATTCTTTGTATTGTTAACTGTGCCTGAATCACTCAAGTGATAAACAGCTTCAGAAAACAAGAATCATTCAGGCACAGGAAATGCTGAAGAGAAATGTCTTTAAATTAGAATGTCACAAACCAGATGCTGGTTAGTAGGCTGTGCTTCTCATGTATCATTTGTTTCTAAAGAATGGAAACAGCATTATGTGGAGATGATTTTGATTATTTATAGTAGTAAATAATCTTCAAGATGAAAAAAATAAAACAGAATTTACCGCACTCAATTGCTAACTGAAGTTAATAATCACTGTGCCTACATGACCTTCCACAAAAATCCGCAAAACGAAAGACTCGTGCGCAATTTCTTGTTCCTCCATAGGTTGTCATAGAAACGCTATTATTTCAGCTGAAACTCATGTCACCTTGAGCAACCTGACGGGCTGAGTTTTTCTTTTCACTTCTTTAAATACCTTACAATCTCAGCCTCACACGGCAACAGGCTGCAGAGAAAGAAAAAGCAGTCACAACATCTCAAAACTGTCAAAACAGGGACAAAGTCTTTGCAATAATGGGTTAGCAGTATTTAAAGTGGCTCAGAAGATCATCATAATCAGGAAAATGATGATTGTTTCCTGTTTGATGTCGTAGCAAAGGCACTAAAACACGCTTAACAGCTTCACCATCTGCCTTTATGTAAGCCACAATGCTGGTGGGAAACTAATCAGGATGCATGGCATCTATCAAATTACATCTCACCTCAGTTGGCACTGATGTCAAGTATCAGCATATCATTGTGCATGGATCTGAATTCTCTACTGACATTACTGCTGCCATAAATTATTATATAATTATTGTGAATTTATAGTTAAATGCAAAATGATGAGTTGTGTATATATGAGCTATGCCTCTAAAGTTGTTTCATTTAATGTAACATCAAAATTGAATGGACACACACAGACACACACACACACACACACACACAATCAATCGCAGGATTTTGCTTGGCGGTGAAAGGTTTAAGGAGATGAGGGAAAAACACGTTATTTCTCTCCGTCCTTCAGACCTTCCTTACGTCACACCTGTATTGCACATGCTCCTTTGCGCTCACACGTGTGCGGCTCTGCGCACAGGCACACTCACGCGCATTATGCGCTCGATCCTCTATGGGATAGTGTGTCAAATGCGAGGTATTGTATTTGCGAAGTTAATCTATTGAGCAGAGTTGGTGCAAATACTTGATCTCTGATTTTAGAAGACATGTGTCTGGACACCTTTGAATGTCAAGCTTGTTGAACGGGTTTTTCATGGTGAGTACCATGCATGCATTTGCGCATAGCCTACATATGTTTTTATGTGTGTAAATAAAAGGGACAAGAATGTATTTGTCATTTCTCAGAAGTATGGAAAAATATGCACATTTACTCGCTGTTTCTAAGTTGCGTGCGTTAATGCATGAAGATCTCACTGTATTAGCCTATTATTCGTAGAAAAAACGTCAAATAAGTATTCTCTGACTAGATAATTTCCCGTCACAGTACTCTGATAGCAACAACTCGAGTATGACAATGTATGGTTTCTGTTTCTATATCTTTGATTGACTTTTAACCTATATTATTTAGCATTTATTTATATAATGTCACTTCGTTCTAGAGATCCCCGCATTTTTTTTCTTTTTTGTTCAAAAAAAAAACAAAAAAAAAACACCCACTCCCGACACCCTGTGTATGTGAGTAACCAAATGACCACTTGGGGTGGCACCCGCGGTCCACTTCACTCTTTATTTGGAACGCACTTGTCTGCGCGCTCCTGATGCACACTCTTCATAAGTGGAGCACAGCGCACAGACTCCCCGTAAGGTTGCGGAGCGGGCCACAAAGCTGCTGACGGGGGCACAAGTTACTCTCATCATCTGCTTGAACTGACGCCGCTCTCTGCTATGGAAACGACGGGCTCTGCCAATGGAAACGCGTACAAGGCTGTGTGATGGTTTACCTGTGCTCGTTACTTTTAACCCTGTAGGTGTTTAGAAAAGATGCTTCTCATCTTTGTGAGGTGAGGGAAAGTCATTACCAATACTCAGAGCTAGAAGGCTTAAGGATGGTGTGGGAGGAGAAAATGTAGATATATAGTGCCTAAAGCACCATTATCTATAAAGCATGATATTACTATTTTATTTCCTTTGCAACAAAGAAGTTCAAATTGACATCTCCATTTGAGATCAGCATTAAAGCTAGTCACAATTTTATGTGTGCTGTATTGGGTGTAGGTGAAAACTCCATTATGCTGACTGCAATAGCCTAGTGAATAGGGTCATTTGAGTTTGTCACAGTGGAATTATAAATCATATGTAATAGCTCCCATGGCAACTGGCAAGATAAATGAATAAAACAGAAAAGCCAAAGCGACAAGTCTGAGAGACCCAACACAGGTACCAATTAAAGACTCCAGTCTTGTGTAATATGCATCAGTGAAAAGCTCACATAGATTCTGGAGGAATGGAGTCTCTCTCTCTCGTCTTTCAATTTGGACACCTAAATCAGTCTAAATTATGTGAACAGATTGCTTTTGTTTTACCAAATACTCTTCATTTTTAAATATTCAAAGAAAGTGAAACTTGAAATTCAGGCATGAGAAAACTTTATTGTAGACACCTGTTTTGAGAAGAGTGGGGAGCCAAGGACACATATCACAATAAGCTTTAGAATACTGCAGCTCAGGCTATAGAGACAGGAAAGGTGGGAGTGAGAAGCTGAGAGAGAGACAGAGTGAGTGTGAGAGAGACAGTGTGTGTGTGTGTGTGAGAGAGAGAGAGAGAGAGAGAGTGATGGAGCAAAAACAGATAGAATGGAGACAGAAAATCAACACTTCAGGAGAAACCATCTTGTTGATAGCAAACAGCAAAACCAAGACCTTCAGCTTTTCATTGTTGTTGCAGCCTATTTGATTTCTCCTGGGAAAAGATTCACTATTTGAGGAATTACATCTGTGCACTTCAGAATAACCAATTCACTGAAAACTGTCAACCCAATTTATCATGCAATATTTGAGATTGCAGTATATCAACAAGCCACTCTTATATTATTGTTATCTTGTCCTTTCTTGAACAGATCATACAACACTGGTAGTTTCCATGACGTGTGCCCAAACAATGAAAGAAGCAGCCATGGAGGGTACCCAGATGGTGCTCACAGATGGCAGCTCCTTACTGAAGGCTGTCTACTTGAGTCGGTTGCGTCTGACCCGACTCTTGCTGGAGGGGGGAGCCTACATAAATGAGAGCAACGAACTGGGCGAGACGCCGCTGATGGTGGCCTGCAAGAACAAACATGTAGACCAGCAGAGTGTGTCTAAAGCCAAGATGGTGCGGTATCTTCTGGAAAGTGGCGCTGACCCAAATATCCAGGACAAGAGTGGGAAGACAGCATTGATGCATGCCTGTCTGGAGCAGGCTGGTGCCGAAGTGGTGTCTCAGCTACTGGAGAGCGGTGCTGACCCAAGTCTGGAGGACCATTCGGGATGCTCTGCACTGGTCCACGCTGTAAATGCCAAGGATAAAGAAACACTAAAGATGCTGATAGATGCCTGTAAGGCCAAGGGCAAAGAGGTCATCATCATCACCACAGACAAGATGGCCAATGGGAAACAATTGACCAAGCAGTACTTGAATGTTCCTCAGATAGGCACCCTGGAAAGGTGGGACCAGCTGAACTCACCTGCGCTTTCCTGTACCTCTCCATCTGAGATCGAGCTTCACACCTCAACGAGCCCCCACAACACTGTCCCAAAACAGGTGTTCTCTTTTCAGGACTGCAAGGGTGTGACCAGTTCTCAGCCCAGCTCACCTTGTCATCAATGGGGTGTCACAAATGAACTTGTGGAGAAAACTGCCCATCTGCAACGTCTGAACTCAGAACCATGGCTGCAGATTCCGGCTTCCTTTCTGACTCGGCAGCAAGGTCTTGCTACCATCCCTATAGAGGATCCCCCAGACGTCTCCCTTGAGGATGAGCTCTCGTTCAGAACTGAGCAGTTAGCGTTTACTAGTGGACCACTGACACGTCACTGGAGCATTGATCTCAGAGAGGCTGGTGGTTTGAGCCAAGCTGGAAAAGCAACTGAAGGTCAGACTGAAAATGTCATCAATCAGAGCTTTTGTTTGATGCCTAGCCGCAAGATGTCCTTTGATGGCCTGTCCTCGTCTCATTCACTTTCACACCCAAACCTCAATACCAAAACCACATTGGAACCCATAGCAGCCGATCGAAATCCTGATAGGTCTCTTCCAAACCTGGCTGTTTCCAGCCTACGGAACATAATCTGTCGGCGGAACCTAGGCATGGATCACTACGGCTCAGACTCGCAGCTGTCGTTCCAGAACACCAACTCTTTGGATGACGTGAAGGCTGCCGTGGACAGGAGGAGGCTGGTGATGTCTCGCTCCTCCACTCTCGTTGGCTCACGGGAGTCCCTCGAGAACAGTGCCACACTCACGCACCTGCCCAAGAGACATCCAGCTGGACTGGAGCGACGCTCCTCTGGGGTTCTCCTCTCCGATCAGCCCTCCCATCTGCGCCAGGGGTACCTGCCGCCACTTAATCAACACACCCTCAACCACTGCATGGTTGGGGTGAACGTGCCAGGTGTGCTCAGTACCACCAAGCTGGGGTGTGGCACACTATCTGGAGTGAAGCCTGGTTACCCTCAGGCACCTTCTGGCTTTCTGAAAGATCCCACAAGCAGGAGGATGCTTCTGAGGCGGCATTCGATGCAGACAGAGCAAATCAAACAACTTGGAGATTTCAAGGAGATCTATGGACATTAGATGAGCTGAAACCCAATGCCAGCCCCCCAGTACCATAAATCCTAAATGAAATTGATTCACACTGGTTAAGCAGGCCTTAGGGCTAAGGGTAGACAATGGGATTCAGTAATTCAGTATCTGAATAAGCCCAAAAACATACTCAAGTCATCGTCATTCATTACATACTATTGTTCTACACTAAAATCACTGTGGAATCCAAATGTGAACGTGCTGAATCTGTTTTGTCCTAATTTTAAAAGTGTTTTAAACAATACTTATTACATATTTTAAAACAATAAACATTGTTCGAGGTCACCAAGTGCTGTTAGTAGAGAAAAAGAATGAGAAATCTAGGGATAACAGGCAACTGTCATCAGCTGAATGGGCACAAGAAATTTAACTGAGAGTGAGTCTCTCTGACGAGTTAGCGTCAGCTGCCAGATTGCCATTCTGACTATGTTACACCAGATTTTCTCATTCTTGTTTCTACTAACAACACTTGGCGACCTCGAACAACAGGGCTGTGGGTTGAAATACTCCAGAATATCACTTTGAGAGAAGGGGACTCCTTATCACTGCCTGATTTTGCCAGCCAGGTCACATAACATTATAGATCTTTGGCTATGTGTTCGCTAACTTGATGGGAGACAACGGTCACTTTCATGTTTATCAGCTAGCTCACCTTATATTAACATTAACTCCCCCTTGCTTTGAATTCAAGAGTTAGCGATCGCATTGTTGTTTGTTTCCCTAACACATTTACATAGAATAAAAATGCTTGTGGATGTTTTATTTCCATTTTAGCATGATTCAGCAAAAAAACACTAGCGTCTGGCGATAAATTGATGAGATGGGAAAACACAATGGTTCTGCTGCTGCATTATCTGTATGAAGAAATGGATGACTCCGGTAAGAAGTTGCGTCGGTTGCTAAGTAACAGGGATAAAAGTTGAAAACCGATACAGGATGTCGCATTTTTAGCGCTCTACAATCTTTGCTCCTAACTTGGATTAGTTCCTAGTTAGGATTTGCTTCTGTAATAGCAAATTGGAAAAAAAACTTATATTCAGCCTATCTTAAATTAAGATAGGAAGTTTCTTTAATACGCCCCGGGGCTGTATGTCAAAGTGGATACTCTGACAATCAATACTAAATTTGACAAGGCCCAAAACACAATGGAAATAATTTACAACTTGGAACAAAAAAGATGATAGTTAAGTGATAGACAGCAGCGGACAGTGTTAACAGCTTTGCCTATTTTGTCATGTCAGGAACAAATCTGTTAATTGGCCAGCCTCTGCATACATAACGTGACATTCTAAACTTGTAATGTGAAGTTAGGTTCTCTTTCCTAGCAGTCTTGTGACAACGTAGTCTAATACACATCAGGTTAATGTTTGTGTGTGAAATATGCTGCTACTTTTTGTGGATGAAAGACACTTCCCTCAAAAGGTTATGTCAATTTGCCCGACTGCAGATGGAACCAGAGGAAACGGATCTAAGGTGGAGTTGTGTGCAAGTATCAGATCGGCATTAATGGTTTATTAATGAGGGTAATAAATAAAATTATATGTGACCTCAATGTCCACACTGTGCATTCCACATGAAAACAAAGCACCCTTCCTGATCAGTTCATTCTGTGTATTTATGTATGTATTTTAAACGAATAACTCATCAGCTGTAAGCGGTAAAATGTTTTTGTCAAATTTAAATTAAAGTGTCTAGCAATTGCCCAGTCACAATGCTATTTCAATCAAGTTCAGTAAACCTCATTAACCAGTTACAAAAGTGAATTCCAAGAGGTTTAAAATTAGTTTGGTTGTACACTTTCTGTGCCAGGTTTTACATGTAGCAAAAGGCATAACACTAAATCAGTAGTGTGAGAAACTGAGAATCTTTCAGTGTAAATATACAGACCAAATCACACATGAACTTGCATATAAATCATTATTTTATTCTACATGTAGTACATATTTAGAAATAAATGGTGTTTATAGAACATCCTTAGGTCCCAGATACCAGAATCACCAAATAAAGCTGGATTCTTGAATAAATACAGAGACGTTATGCAAAACGGTTGAAATTGAGATTAAAAGCATAAAAATACTTTATGTCTTTGATTCATGTTCTATTAATGATGGTGAGAAGATAATTCACCTCCCAAAACATTTTATCACCCCAAAAAGAAGCTGAATTTAATCATTAATTGTATTCATCATTGCTATAAAACAACGAATACCCTAAATGCTTCTGATTTCACAGCACATGAAGTTTCATCTTCCATACAAAATAACGTGCTCATCTGCTAGTGTTTCTATCGAACCGGAGACCCAACATTTACATTTATATTCTGAATAATTATTCAGATACACAAGAGTACAAACACTCTTGAGAACACTGTGTGTGTTCACCAATCTCCGGTGCACATCCAGTTTTTTGTTGTTTCACTGTTTGAAACAAGTGTTACTGCCCTCATTGATGCTAATCAGGTTCAAATGAATGGAGTGTGATGCACAGCCAAATGCTTTGCTGTTGCTGTATATGTTAAAGCAAAGACAGACAACTTCTTGGGGAAAGGGAAGAGGAAAAAAAAAGAAAGAAAAAAAAAAACATCCTCAAACTATTGGACAGGGACAGAAACAGTAGTGTAAGGTGCAATGTCAAGTGTCCATTTTGGTAAGTACATCTTCCCATAGTGGTCAATACTATAGGATAAACTGCTTGTCCACACGCTTGTTCATGGCGCAAGTGCAAAAGCATTCTTCATTTCAGACCTAGTACTCTACAGGAACAATAGCAAAAGAACAAAAACTGAGAATTCAGTAATAATGACATACTGGTAAAGAAAACGGTCATTCAGAGTTAATTTGAAGGTTTTGGGGGTGGGGTTTGATCTTCCATTGCTTTGCTTTCTCACCCATGTACTGACCAAGAGAGTCTTCAACTCTTCGTTCACTGAAGATCAAGGACTCAACCATAAAATGAATACAGAATCGTCCAGGACTTTCAAGCAGCATCCCAGTTATTTGTTTAGCCCCCACCACGGCTGTTCAAGATGGGTTTCAATTGACATATCATGTGGACAACAGTGCTCAGGTGTTTGCCGCAGCAGACACACACACACACACCACACCACACCACACGCACACGCACACGCACACACACCACACACACACACACACGCACACGGCTCACAAAGCAGCAGGGTTGTAGCAGCAGTGGGCAACAGTGTTGTCAGCAACAAACCCAGACCTGCGTGGTCACCATGGCCACCTGAGCGCTGCCTTCTGCGTCTACAGCAAAGGTAGGCGTAGGAGAGAGGTTGCTGGGATTTCTTTCTGATTCAGCACACTTCAGCAGTAATGGTCATAGCCTTTCCAAAGTCAGTTACACTCAATATTATATGAACACTTCAAACAAAATATAGTGTTAAAGCTTCATAAAAGCTTAACATAACTTAAAGATTCCATCTTCCTACACACTTTAGGTATGAGAAAAAGGCTCCGCTGAAAATGACCACTGGAGGACATGAGACTGTGCTAAATCTTAGAGAGTGCTTGTGTAATCATCAAATGGTACAAGCGGACGCAGTAACTTCATGTCACTAATAATAGCAATGTTAATGTGCACCATAGTCAGTTACCCATTAGGAACACATGCATGCCTCAGTGCTCCAACTATAGGGTTTTCTCCACCACCCTGGAGGCCAGCATTCAGTCAAGTAACTTACTTGAATATAAATCGATTCCTCACTTCAACGTCAAATAATTATTATTCAATTAATAATTAACTAAAAACTGTGCAGACACTCTGCGTAATAACATTCAAACAACTGCATCACGTGAGCCAGCGTATTATTTCCACAACCAGAAACACAAACCACATCTCTGTTTGTCTGTTTTTTTTTTGGTATTTGTTTACAACTTTGTCCTTTATGGAGTTCTTTGAAGCAGGGATAGCTTTATATACAGAAGTGGGTCTCTTCAGTGTGTAGGTGAACAGGGGTTCAGCTTACTGCTGATGGAGCATGTCAAAGGGTTGCCCAGTGGTCCTCTGCTCAACAGTCACTTAAAGCGATTCATCAAGAGTCACACTTCAGGTTGCCTTTTGATTGGCTGCAAGTTTGTCAAAGGACTGTCCCGTCACATTTACACGTTCTATCACTGGTCAACTGTCTTGACTGGAGCTTGAGCTGTGTGGTGTGAATTATGTTCATACAGACAGTCTCACAGCCTGCCACAGCACCTTTGACCTTTCACCATTCATCTCCAACAATGACAAAGTGAGTGTTACTGAGATCATTAGCAGGTGCCTGTTCAGATGCTTCATTAAGTGTTTAGGCCATTTCATGACAGAGGATGAAGACCATGCAGTCGAAGACCAGCTTCACCTTCACATGCTGTGCTGTTCAGATGTGGTGAAAAACAAAAAGCCCCCTTCCTTGCCCCCAACACACACACACACCATTGTGTAAATAGGTTAGAGGTCTGACTAAGCGAAATGTTCAGATCTAGCAGATCATCAAAACACTTTGGGACGTGGAAGACCAGCTCCTTCTTTGGATGCTGTGGTGAAATGTTAGTTTGGCCTATGGTTAAGATAACATTTGGGATGCCAAATGTTAGCTTAAAGATGGTAAATGTTGAACACAACTGCGTAGGATCTGCAGGAACTGAAGGAACCCTAGAAAAATGGCTGTATTCTTTACATTCTGAATGACTGTCCAATCATCCTTTCGCCCTGTTCAACTAATAGGACACAGATCCCTTTTCAGCACAGTTGAGGGACCCCTGCCACACCTCCATCCACAGCTGCTGTGAAATATGCTTGGAGACTTATGTCTAATGTGGAGACCTCTCCATGTTCAGGTGCTGTCTGATGTCCATTAGCTGTCTGTGTGGAGACTAGGTGAGATGCAGTTAATCAGGATCCCTGGCTCAGTGATGGAGAGCGTTACGATGCGGAGGCCTGCGGCACGGGTAAAGTTTGTGGCTCACAGGCTGTGGGAGATGTAGAAGAAGAGCTCCATGTCGAGGGCGTGCTGAGGGACGCGGGAGCTGCCTCCGTGGATGGCGGGGATCAGAGCGCCATCCAGCTCGTTCATGTAGTGCTGTGGCATCGGCCGACCGCCAGAGCCTGCCTGGTACTCCACCTACAGAGCACACACGCGCGCGCACACGCACACACAAAACGTATGATACAGTGAAACAGTCTCAAGCATGTCACAAACATCCACATGCACCCAGAAAAACAGGAGCCAGAATTGTCCAATATCAATACTATCCATAAAAGAGGAAAGGACCAATACACACAATCTCCTCAGTGAAAATACACACACACACACACACACACACACGCCTGTGTCATTTGTTGCATGCATCTTTTTAGACTGACCATGTCTGTGTCGGTGGAGATGCGCAGACCGAGGCAGTTGATGCCGCTGGCCATGAGCACTGCCAGGTGTGGGCAGAGGGCAGCACAGCCGGCTGTGGCCATCTCACGCTGGAACTGGTTGCAGGACGACAAAACAGCCCCTAGGGGGCAGTCTGCATTCTTCAGCAAATAGAAGACCTGTGAGGGACAGGATAGAATGGAAGAGAGGAATTACTACAGCTATCAGGAATCAGGATAAGGTGCCACTCACTGATATCCACTGTTGGCATTTTTATTTTGGCTTAGCAATACCCTTTCAAGTACAAATTTGGATGCAAAACACTCCTACAAGAGTCTACATACAACTGATGACTTACTCATCTAAGGCCTATTTGTAACCTCTATGCATGTAACTAGCTGTTGCTGTTTAATATAAGTCAAGTGGAAGGTGAAAGAACAACACACCGACACATTGACAGTGTTGACCCAAAAACAAACAAACAAAAGAAAAAAGAAGAGAGAGAACAACAAAATCCTAAACCTTGAACCCTCAATGATCTAACTAGTATCAATCAGTTACTTAAAGGGGGCCCTGGGTAGGAGGACATGTTGGCCTTGCTGGCGTCAGCAACATAAATGTGATTTAAAAACCACTCAAAATGTTTTTGGTTTTCTTAAAAGTTTAGAAAATCCTCACTCGTAAGCTGCCACTGATGTAAAAAGTGACATCACCTGGTTGAGCTAATCAAAGTCCAATCAAAGTGCAGCAATCAAGCTCTTGCTGCACATAGACACCCATCAATATCAACCATTTGATGTCATTTTTTACCAAAAATGAATACTTACAAGCAGCTTACAAGCTCAGCAAATGAAGGGATGAAGTGTTGAAATAAAAAAAGACATCATATTGAGTGTTTTTAAACCCTGTTAGATACAGCTGACACAAGTGTCAGTCTTATACGGCCAGCATGTCTTACTAGCCAGGGATTCTTTTAAGATGGCAGTGTTTGAGGATTCAGGACTTCGGATTTCAGTCACTGACACTGTTGACAAGTGTGATCGTGTGCCACAGCCATGCTCTACCTCTGTGCACACGATGGCCCGTCCGTCGCTCTCAAACATGGACTCCTGTTGGACCCGCACGCTGGGCACTCCCTCCAGAGAGCGACCATCAATGGGACTCGTTACTCTGCAGGACAAAGCAAAATAAAAAATAAATAACTAAATCAATCAATCAATCAATCAATCAATCAATCAATCAAACACACACACACACACACACACACACAGATACGGGATAGGACTTAAGGACACATACTTAAGGAGAAACCTTAACCATCAACCCTAGACATACAAGTGTATGAGTGTGCACTTACACACAAAAACACACACAGAGACACACACACACGGCAAATACAAAAGTACGCTCAGACAAGGTAGATATAAATGCACATTGCCTAAATGCTGAGCCACAAGTGCACTCACAAACTGTGAGTCAAAGAGAGACAGCCAGAAAAAGAAATCAGTGCTTTTAGTCCTGCACATCCCTAAGGCGCAGGTCACTCCACTTAGTGTCCTGAGCACTAATTAGCTCATTATGGCGCCATGAGGCCATTATCCTGACTGCACGGATGCAATTGTGTTGCATCAGGGGCCTCATTTAGGGCTTTGAAAAGCCTCAGCCTGGAAAGCCAGTAACTTCAGTCACGCTTCAGACGGACTGCAGGGCATTCAGTGGCTACTAAGACAGCTCTTAACAATCCAGACCTCACAGCTCACGTGGCCTCCATTAGAAACTGGGGTCTGAGCCATGTCTGAGCTGGATTAAGGAGGTCTGGCAATCTAACTTAGAGATAAGACCTGCAGAATGTCTATTCTATATTTCTACTCTATTTATGACAAATCAACTAAAGAAAATGCATATCTGTGTGCATTTTACATCCACTGTGTAATAGAAAATATTCTCCAACTCAAGAGGATATTTCCCATCAGTGGTGAGATCAAAATGAGGAATCAGGGCAACATTTACAGAATTATGCAGGTAGACATGCAACATGCAAATGTCTACCTCCCCCATCAACCCTAATCATGTTATGCCTTACGCAAATAGAGAATTAATTTACTTATTTCCATTTACTAACAGTACCAATATCCAGTTAAGGGATGAAGCCTCTTACCCAACTCAGATTTGTCACCCAAAGAGTGATTTGTGTGGTAAAACATGTAGTGTACACACAGATTGCAGCTGTTTATATTATCAATGTAGAGAGAGGGAAGTGTGTGTGTCTTTCTTCAGTATCAAATTTAAGGACTTTTCAAGGACATTTCCAGGCCTTATTCCACAAATTCAAGGATTTAACATAAAATGTTTTGAGGCACGGATTGAGGTGAAGTCTTACCAAAAACAATGATACAGCCCTGGTGCTATTGGATATGCATTAGGATATCCCCAACCGCAACTACAGATACAGTGGTGGTTGGCTTTCTAAATCTGGTCAATATAGCCAGTCAGCCATCTTAATCATTGTATGCTGGTCAAGGTTTTTTTTTTTCCAGCCTTGATGTTTCAGCTCAATATAGTAGCTAAAACATCAGGTAGCTAGACATGCTTGATAAGATGGCCACATGTAAGCTGGTCAAGCTGAACACTGTTGGAGGAGCCTGATTATGCTGGTGTGGAAGCTGAAAATGGCTCGTATATGGTCAGCAAAACCCGCTAGAGTGACCATCATAAATTAGTCATGCCAGCCAAACCATCAAATCATAAGATGGTAAAAACAAGCTGGTCATCCTGTCAGCTTGAACCATCTTAAATCACCTTACACCAGGTAGACCATTTAACGCTGGTCAAGCTATATTCTCTGCAGGGAGGACCACATACATAAGGGATGTGGATGCAATGGAGTAGACCTACTGCCCCCAACCCCCCCACCCCCACCCCTTCCCCTGCCCCCCAAACAAAAACAACTTGTTTAAAAAGCTCTGAACATGCTTAATGTAAATTTGAATTTTAACATTGAACATTTTGGAATGCACTAACGTTCCCCATGAATAGCTGTCGACTCCAAAATCTGTGTGTTTTGACATTTCATACCACTGAAATACATCAATGACCTTATATAAACAGACATATATATATATTGAAATACATTACACAACTATGCATAATCCATGGTGTGGAGGAAATTGGGTCATATCTCAATGCATGTTAACTCACATCTAGAGGTTATAGGCTTTCAGAAAATGTAGGGGTGTGTGTGTGTGTGTGTGTGTGTGTGTGTGTGTGTGTGTGTGTGTGTTTGTGTACTGTATACTATGTGAATGAGGAGGACTAAATTATAATTTTCCACGGCAATACTGTTTTTTCCATTGACTTGAAAAGCCACCTCTAAAATTTCAAGTTTTCCAGGACGCGTGGGAACCCTGGTGTGTGTGTGTGGGTCAGAGTATGACTAAGATACAGTACCCTGCGTTGACAGGTGGATTCCAGTCCACCCAGCGAATTGTAACATTTTCACGGGTTTCGCTGCTGTCAGCTCTCCCACAAGGGATCTGGAAGTCGGCCTGATCCCGCAGCGCCTGTCGCAGCGCCCCCATGCTGTCTGGAGGAATCTGCACCATCAGCCCGTCTGCAGGAGAGAAACACAGACAGAAGGTCACACACAGAGGACACACTCCTCAGTTTGCTCATTAAGGCACACACAGACACACAAACTTATACTCCCTATACACACTTATAGTCCTTCACAAAGCAGAGACAGACACAGAAAGGTCATTTTAAATGCCTGATTTCATATTTCAAAATAAAACTGGTTAAAGTGTTTGTACCTTCAACAATGCTGGACTTGGCAATGAATCCTGAGGATGCTTTGAGTGCCCCATTGAACACCACAAAGCTGGCCCCCGTTACTGCATTAGAGGGAAAACAGACAGTACACAAACACAAACAAACAAACAAACAAACAAGTACGTACACACACACACACAGAAAATAAGCTCCTTTTGGGATGCTTTGTACTCGGTGAACTTGTCTGAAACCCCTTCACATGCGGTATCAAAAGTAATAGAGCTGCTGGCCAGGACACTACCTGAAGCCAAACAACCATGGTACACAGTGCCGTCATCTTAACTGTAATAAACAAGAAGACTAGAGAAAGGCAATAACTGGGTGTAATCTGGGTGTTGGACAACAAAACAAGTTTCTAAAGGTGTGGCACATGGATTCTGAGAATGGCAGTCCTGGGGCGTACCTCTGCGGGTTTTTCCCTGCATGCTGTTGGCTTTTGTCTGGTAGCTGCCCTCCTCATTCTGTACACAGACCAGGTGCGAGTCGGCCTCCGTGCTGAAACAGGCCCCCACGCTGATCACATGTTCATTGGAGGAGTTCACCACCTTCAGCATCTGTATGTACAGACAAGCATGCACACACATAATAAATTAATCTCTCCCATACATTCACCCACCTCCACAAATGCCTACCAAAACTATTTGCACACACCTTTAGACCGTTCACAACATGCACCTACAGACAGTTCTTAAAACTGCTCCATAATGCCCAAACAAACAGCAAAAGCTGGATTAGTGTGGACTGCATGACTGATTGTTGGATGGAATCGTGTCTTTTCAATTCCAGTCCGGAACTAGAACTCTATTCTGAACACATATCCATGGACATGCGAACATCCGTTTGGGCGAGTGCTGCTGAACTCTCTCACCTCGTGGAACTTGGACTTGGGGATGTGGATGTAGCTGTTGCCCAGCTCCATGTGCACCCGCAGGCCCTCCACCAGCGGCAGGCTGTACTGGTAGTTCCTGAGATCCTGCGGAGAACAGAAACACACATCAAACACAATCAAAATGAACAAACTAACTAATAATCAAACAAATACACTGACAAAACAAGCAAACAAAACAAACCATCCTGCAACCAAATCAAATTCAGGAAGCACAACAAGCAGCACCGTGGCTGCTTCATAAGAGCTCGAGAGTGTGCATCTCACTTTACAGTACAAGTCTATCATTTAATTTTCATGAGCCATAAATGCACTCTATAAACCACAAGTTAAAGTTACGGATCACCATCAGTGCAGCCCTCTTCCACAACACTACTGCTCTGCAGGGAACGCTCCCGGACGTAAAGTAGTTATATAAAGTGGCTTCTGCTACTTTCAATTAACTGTGAGCTTGGTGCTTGTGAGAGAAAATGGAGAACCAACGGTGCTGTTCAATAAAGGCTGCCCGCTGGGGATGACAGCCTGCCCGGGCTGTGGCGATGCCATACCATTGAAGAAAAGGGGGGAGAAAAAAAAGAAGACAAATAAATGCCCTGAAAGCCCAGCTGGCATAAACCCAAGGGCTGTCCCGCCAGATCACAAATCTTTAGTACTTTTAACTCGCTCGCCTCTCCCTACTGCCCCTCCCGCTCTCTCTCTCCCTCCCTCCCTCCCTCTCCCTCCCTCCTTCTCTAACGGTTATTCAGCCACCCCCATCCCCCTTTTATTTGAACAGAAATGAAAGAATGCCAGTTCTGAGAAAAGACTTACAGTAAGCAGACCAGCCTGGCAGCACTTCTCTAACAGCATATCAAGGAGGACCGCATGTTACAAATTCAATTCAAAAAGATCAATCGAGTGCATCTAATATCTTATCCAATATCTGTTTTTTTCCCCCAAAACAAACACATGAGTATTTTCAACTATTTGGCTAAACTCTGTGATCGTCAGATCTAGCGACAGTCTCTCGTAAAAAAGAAGCCCAAACAAAAGAGACAAGCAAACAAGCCAACAAAAACATGCTAATGTGTCACTGAGTCATGATGTTTGTTTTTCTCTTTAGGGGCAGATGGAGTTCAAAACCACTCCGTTAATTAACAGCAGAATGACTCTGCAAAAGTGCACTGAAGCACATGGCTACTCATGACTCAGCAGTTTTTACAGCATCAACTCATTCTTTCACCCATCAGATTAGGAGATCAGAGACGGACAGAAAGAGAGCGCGAATGAGAGAGAAGGACACACACACACACACACACACACACACACAGAGAGAGAGAGAGAGATGATGAAAAGATAAAGAAAGACTTACTGCCAATAGGTTCATGATGGTGTGGCCCGTCTCCTGAAACACAGGCTGTCTGAAACGCACACTAACCAGTGTACAGGGGTATACTGTGAAAAAAGAGGAGACACCATCTCAGTACTGGCTCCTATGCATTCACACACACATACAGATAGATAGACAGTACTTTTATTATATAGTAGGAAATGTAGGCATCCTGTAGCATCCATGACAAACACAAGACATACACACAAATATAATAAGGAATATTATAAACTACAATAAGGGAATCATTTCTGCAGCTGTCATTAGTGACATATTGACATAGTGACATATTACTCTTGCATATCTGTACTTAAAGAGTTGTTTAGTGAAACGTAAACAACATTCAAAGCCAGACTGGTGTAAAGATACACACAGGTCTAAGAATCCTCCAACAGATCCCAGTTTTCCCACTGAAGAAAAGGTGCCAGGAACACCATGGTCAGTAACTATAGGGCATTAGTTTACCATAACATGCTTTGGCATGTGGAGGAATACATAAATGTGATGTAATTGATACAAATCATAACCAGATTATACACTGGAAAGTAAAGTTAGAAAAAAAAAAAACTCTGCATAAAACACTGCCTTGCGGTTAATACACTTAATACACGAGGGTCCGTGGGTTTGTGCTGGATTTAGAACAGCTAAGGGGTGTTGTTTGGCACAACGCGAAGCGGAATGCCTTTAAACCTCCTTAGCTATTCTAAATCCAGCACAAACCCACCGCCTCGAGTGGCTTATTGCTTTTCTAAAACTGTTCCATCAAATCTTTAATAAGATTTTATTAGATACAGCAACACAAATTTAAAAAAAATAGTGCATTGTAATAACCATTCTTCCGCCAAAACATTTGGCCTTTCTCCCTTTCCTTTGGCGAAGTGGTTGTCGGGCAACAGTAAACACTACTAGTTACTTTGTAACGTTTTTTTCTTTGAAGTTTGCTGCAGAGTGAATTTGTGCTGTATTTACAAAGGCTTGGAAGGCCTAATCAGCCAATGACAATCAAGGAACCAAACAAGCAGTTTTAGAATAGGTGGCTAACACTGAGGAACGTGCTGTGTACCATCACCACCTCTGACACAAAAACATAAATTTGTTCCCATTTATGCCAGTGTGGGTGTCGCCATGGGCTGAGGCTCACCATTGTGCTCCAGGCCCAGTCGCAGTAGCAGGCGCAGGGGGAAAACCTTCGCCCAGGGAACCTCCAGCTTCTGGAGCAGAACCCCGCACAGGAAGGGTTCGGAGGGCACTGCCAGCCCCTCCATAGGCTGGAAGGAGGGAGAGAAGAACAGCACGCCCCCGTGATCTTTGGTGCCCAGGAAGCTGTCTGTGAACGTGACGTTGCCCAGGTCCTCGAGAAACTTCCCTGAGGGAGGGAAGGGAGGGAGGGAGAAAGAAAGAGAGAGAGAGAAGAGAGAAATTCCTTCAGTGAGGGACTAAGTGACTGTGTTTTAGCACAAGTCAGAAATACCTCAAAATTTGACTTCATGAAACATTACAGGGCCTTCAAACAAAAGGTTGTTGCTAAGGTATTTTTTATTTAAAATGGACACTCTTATTCACCCCCCCAATCAGAATTAACTAAGCAGGACAGCCCAGACAGGGAGATGAAATGCCAGGAGCAACATCAGCATGAGTGAGCACAGGGAGACAGACAGGATGAGTGAAGTCAGACGCTGGGGTGTGTTAGAGTGATTGAGAGTGCGTGTCAGGGGAGGCGGGGGTGTAAGATGGGTGCTGACTGTTGTGTTGTCTGAGGCTGAATGAAAGCAAGATGACCAGAGTTAATCTATGGTTGACCAACAGTACAAAGAGTTAAGGGGAACTAACTTGAAGCTACAAGCTATAAATCACAACAATGGGTTCAACCACCACTTGGGGGTAGAGGTGTTATATAAAAGCTGACTGTTGCCCTCCTCACCCCTCTGGGCATCCTGATAGATGGAGCTGATGAGGCTGAACAGGTCCCGGGGCAAAGAGCTCTCCTCCGGCAGGCACTCCAGCACAAACAGCAGCTCCCGCTGGCCCACACCACGCAGCCCACTGGAGCTCACACACCAGCAGCGCCGCTCACCGTCTACACACACACACGCACGCACGCACGCACACCCACACATGCTCAAAGAGATTAGCCATTCATTCACTTCTAAAGAAACACACACCAAACTATTCACACACACCAAAATACCTACTATTCACTCATATCAAACTATTCACACACACAAAACTACTTGCATAATAAAAATAAATCTAACCATCTACTTGCTTAGCATTCATAGGCTGGACAAGGACATTGTCAAACACGCACACACACACACTCTCTCACACACACACACACACATACACTGCATGACCAAAATCTGAATGAGTCAAAAGGTGTGTGAGAGGAACACATACAAGTGACAAGCTTGACGTTGACCACCAGGTTGGCGTTGAGAACAAAGGTCAGGGGTCGCGGCCCTCCCTCCTCTAGAAGGAGCAGGATCTGGCAGGTGGCTGGCCGCTCCTCAACCAGGAGATCTACAAAGGGCGTCACACAAAATAACAATCACATTCTTACTGTGCAAACGGATGTAGCGATTTTGCAAACAGTGCTAAAAATCACTCCTACTAATACAGCACATGGGATTAAGCAAGCATGTTTCTGTGCTTGAAGTAACATGAAATTTTCAAGTTTAGAAATGGTATATAATCTAAGTACATGATCTAATATCATAACCATTAGTATATAATCCAATATAATACTTATCTGTTTTAAATTTTTTAAAGGTTTGGCCCAGATCAAAAGTTTAAGACTATGCCCCTTAATTTCAGACCATGTCATCATGAACAAGAGGCTGTAAAAAAATCAAGTAGACTGGGCCTTGTCTAACTGTATGACACTCTGGAGCTTTAAAGCCTGTGCTAGAGGAGGAGACTTTAGGCCTCTCCTACCTCCTCCCTCGTCATCTCCAGTGGCAATAAGAAGTGGTGGCAGCCCCTCGGGGTCGTCCGGCACCAGGCAGGGGTCACGTGACACACAGGAAGTGAGGCCGCTTAACAACGCGTAATCCCAGGGGCCCGTCGGAGCCCGCCGCTCCACGGCAGGGGCTTCGCTCTCGCCCTTCTGGTCCACCTCGGGTTCCGACTCCGTCTGGGGGGACAGAGCCTTACTGTTGGGCTGCAGGTACAAAAAAGAAAAAAAAAATAATCACAACTCGTATAGCAAATCAACTCCCATTTCCAATTTAAAAGACAAGATGTACAATTCTGCTGAGGCGGCCCAGCACAAGTCGGTTTTTGTATGCTAACTTCAATGAATAACTGATAACATGAAGCTTAGCTGTTTTGTGTCAGTACAGTTGCATTTGTTTGCTAGCTTGCTTGCTTGTTTTGCTAGTGTATGCTAGCCCATTTTAGATTTCTTACCCTAAAAAACGCCACTTGGCACCTTTGCATGTGTGTAACATTTGCGCAAGCAGCTTCTTTTCAGATTGCTTTTCTGACTTGATAAAAACTTGATAAACAAAAGGTAAATGCCTATTTTATCAATCAATTACAAACTCTTACAAAACTAAAAGACAAATAAGCACTTTTGAAGTAAGGGTGTTACCATTTCTATCCTAATTCACATCTTATCTTTTCTTACTTATCATTACTTATCAGGTAATCATGAACAATAAGCGACAGCACAAAGAGTGAACCCCTAATGCTGCATGTGTCAGGCCTCACCGTGGCAGGAGGGTCTGGTGTGACAGGGCTGGACTCCTGCGAGGGTCTCCGGGGTCGGACAGAGAGCCGGGTGGTGTCGGCCACCTCGCCGTTAGGCAGGATGCCGTCAGCAAACCACACGTGCTTCTGCTCTCGTGGGAAACCTGCAAGGTCACACACACACACACACACACCACACACACACACACACACCACACACACACACACACACACACACACACACACACACACACACACACAAATATATGTTCTTTTTGTAAACACGTAAAGGCCTACATAAATTTATACAAAGCTCACATCCATATGCAAACATGTATAGACATAAAAATCCTGCACAAACGCGTGCATACTTAAACACAATTTCTAGCGGTGTACATCTCCTCTCTTTTCTCTATGACCTCTGTTCTAGTCTCTCCTGGTAAATGGTTAACAAACAGTCTGCACATCATCGCAACACACAATCCTGTCATCACAGACAAACATTCCACCACACATAAGAGACACCCCACATCATCATTCATGCTACACAAAAACAACTCCCCAGTCCTTCTGAATCCCTGGGCAAACAAAAAAACCGACAGTAATCTAAATTAACACACTTTTCATAACCCAGCTTCTGCCCATACCGTATGTCATCACATCAAGTTTCTGGGACAAGTCTGTACCCCCACCACACACACACACACACACACACACACACACACACATAGATACACACACACACACACACACACACACACTAACCTGTGTTTAGGTTTCACCCATCAACTAAAACCCAAACACAGTTCTTAATGCACACATACACACTTTTTTTTTTTTTTTTTTTTAAAACACTCGCACCTGGTGTGGTCAGCTACTATGGGGAAAACCTGCTGTCCAGCAAGAACAGAGCAGGAGAGTCCCATGTATTCACACACACACACACACACACACACACACACCACACACACACACACACACACACACACACACACACACAGGCAGACGCATAGCGATAGCCCCAGTTGTGCTTCATGCATCACTGCAGCAGAGTCCAAACTCCTTCTGCTTCTCAGTGAGGTCATTCATCACTCAGCAGGGCTGAGTTTGGGCTGAATTTGACAGTCATGCAGCTGCAGGAAGCACCTAATAGTCACTTACTGGATCATGTCAAAGGGGGGGACTTATGAAGTCAGATAGATAGATAGATAAACAAATAATTACTCATAAATGATTCACTGATTTACAGTGAAGACACTAGCTCATTAAATGAAAACGTGAAAAAATCCAGAGCACTCTTATTGGAAACATAAAAAAACATTTTATTAAATAGCCTAGAGGCTACATAGCAAATACTAAATATGGGCATCTAACTTCTCAAACGGGAGTGTCTTCAAAGTTTTTCTAGTTTTCAGAGAAACATGCCTGCCTGTTACACAGATGGGTGTGCACACATCCACAGCTCATTAGCATCCAGTTTGTTTTCTCCGAATGAAAATGAGGAGCAAAATATAGGTCACTGATACCATTAGGATTAACTCTGAAACCAAAACAAGGGCACTTCTCAGATATCACTGTGGTGGTAAGATGACTATCTGCAGCTAGTAATGTTCATATTTTTGAAACCTATTCTGTCAAATAGATCTAAATGAATTCTAAATGAGTGTTTGTAAATGTTCCTGTTGTACTTATGTTGACCTGTAACCATTACTACTCTCAATATAAATCTTTTCCAATTTGCTCGAGGGTCCCCATAATGCATTCTTAAAACAACATTATGGACAACAAATCCACTAGCGACCTAAAAGGTACACAAACCCTCCAAACATTGACTACGTTTACATGCATTTAAGTATCCCAAATATGACCGGGGTATTAAGTCTCCCAGCTCTGCATTTGTGCTTGTAAACACCTTTTCCTGAATTCAGTATCCCGAATAAGCCCTTATCCCGGTTTCTGAGAAATCGGGATATGCTAGGTGGAGTACTCCGAAAGAAACTGGGATACTGTAGCATGTAAACACCTTATCCTGATTTCTGACAGTTGCAGAGAAGGATTCTAGAGTGTGACATCCGAGATGGAATGCAGCTAAGCGC